>PVIA01004989.1:63208-125041 GCA_004024845.1 Tonatia bakeri
GGGAGGACTTGAATGGGAGTAGGGGGGTGAAAACTGTACTTGAACATTCATTTAAATAAAAAAAAAGATACATGTGTCTAGTACATTACTAATGGGTTTGATAGTCCATGTTCATAATCCCCATACCATCAGACTGGGTTCTTTCGGAATCTTTCGTAGGTGACTAACCCTCAGAGGACAACACGAATAAAAGATTTCTTGCTATTGGGAAGAAGGACGTAAGAGATATGGAAAAGGAGACAGCTCTTGACTACTAAATGAAAATGTGCTCACACACAGATACAAAAACATCATCGTGAGCTTGACCACATAAAAACAGCTGTACATTTTGATTAAACTAAGAATGGTCTTAAAAACTTCCAGGAAAAAGGAAATACATATTAAAAAATCTGTTTTGTTCCTCAGGCCTCTGCAGCTTTACTTCTATAGCTTTCAACTTCATTCTTTAAATTCAGCCATCCACCTCAAAGTTATGTTCAATCATTGTTTTCCTGATGTCCTCAAAGATTTCTCATGTCCCCAGGACCCAAATTTTCACATGGTAACTCCCATTTCGTAAACTCTTGTCAGGGCTCCTTCGGGATTATCCACAATCTGGGAAACCGCGCGCGGCCGGCCCCTCCTGTTGAGGTGCACTGTGATTGGTAGGCCGAGCTCCCTCTAGTGGGCAGCGCTGGCACTGCCACCAGTCTCACCAGGCACTCTGCCGCTGTTGAGCACTGTCACTGCCAGTCAACGCCACTGCTGCCACCACCCCAAGGGGGCTACACTGTGCGCTGTTGCCTGTGGTTAAAGCCGCTGAGATGTCAAAGTAGCTTTGTGTGTTCCGGAGTCATCGACACACCAAAGAGTGCTGTGCTTTTCATTATACTGAGTCAACTGGGTATGAAGGCAGGGCTGCTTATGCCCTGGGTTTTCAAGCGATTCAATTAAATTACTTGTTTCAGTTAAACCCAGAATTCCTTTCTCCCGAAAATGAGCTCGACTCCATTGAGGGCTGGATGAGGATCAAATCTAAGGGATATAAATTATTCCACCACGCTACTGGTTATATTATTGAGCTAATCTTGTCTGCCTAGCTTCCTGTTCCTTTCTAGAGTGAGCCTTTCCCAAGACGTCCTTGGCTCCTCCTGGACCCACCCTACTCATCCCTCAGACATGTCCAAATTTAATCAGTAGTGCATAAAACTAGGTTCAAACTGAACCCACAGACCAGAGATCAGAATCTATTCACAAATAGCAATTACCTTTTTTTTTTTAGTTTTGCTGATATCAGCACTGAAGAATAAAACATTACAGTTTGTTAGTGTGTCACAAAATTTCTTTACTTAATTGGACTTCAACCCTTTCCCATGACCTATCCACAAAGGTATGCTGTAGGAAACCACTAAAAGAAGCATGATTTTGGCAAGGATGTTAGAAGGATACCATTTGCTGCTTTATATAGTGTCTTACATATTTTTCTGGAATTTTTTACATTATGAATTCTACCACTAATCATATTTTCCTCATTCCTTTGGTCAGCCAGAAGTTTAGAATCAAATCTGCAACTTACCTTGTAATGGGTTGAATTGTGTCCCTCAAAAAGGTACATTCAAGTCTCAAACCCCTGGGAGCTATGAATGGAACTTCATGTGGAAATAGGGTCTTTGCAGATGTAATTAAATGAAGATAAAGTCATACTGGATTAGGCTGGACCTTGGCTCCAATTACTGGTGTCCTTGTAAGAAGGTAGGACACAGAAATTCAGAGATGACACACGGAGGGAAGAAGACCATGTGAAGACTGACGTAGAGATTAGAATGATATAGCTACAAGCCAAGTAATGTTGGAGATTGTTGGAAGCCACCAGAAGCTGGAAAGAGGTAAGCTTCCTTACCTGAAGCTTTCTTAAGGAGCCTATGACTGCTGATTTCAGACTTCTAGCCTCCAGAAGTTTGAGAAAATAAATTTCTATTATTTTAAGTCACTCAATTTAGGATGATGTGTTATGGCCACTGTTGGAAACTAATAGAAGTTTTGCTACTGATAACTGGCACTGCTGTACCAAACTCCCGAAAATGTAGATGTGGCTTTGGAATTGGGTAATGGGTGGGAGTTGGAAGAATTTTGAGGCATATAATAGAAAAGTCAATAGATTGCCTTAAAGAGATTGTTGGTAGAAATATGGACATTAAAGAGATTCTGGTAAGGGTTCAGAAAGAAGTAAATACTGTAGAGAAATCTATCATTTTAGAGAATACCTATATAATCATGAACAGAAAGTTGGTAGAAATATAAATTGTTAAAGGTAGTTCTGGTGAGATCTCAAAGGAAATGATAAACATGTTATTGGACACCAGGGAAAAGACAACCCTTTTATAAAGTGGCAGGAATTTTGCTGGATTATCTTCTATGGTTGGGTGGAAAGCAGAACTTGTACATAATGAACTTGAATATTGAGCTGAGAAGATTTCCAAACAAAATATGGAAGGCAGAGCTTGGTTCCTTTTGCTTCTTATAGTAAAATATGACAGGAAAGAGATAATTGGAGGAAAAAAACTACTAAGCAAAAAAGGAACCAGAACTTAATAATTCTGAAAATTCTTAGGCTCCAAATAGCAAAAAATGGAGAGCACATTCTGGAAGGAACATCAAGGGTATTGCTACAGAGATTAGGCACGTGAATGTGACCCATGGATACAATCAACCCTCTCAGTGATGCCAGGAATACAGGTGAATTTATCCAGGAAACAGCTGTGGAAGATCTTCTTGTCTGGTAACTTAGACCCTCATAGAGTATTCAGAAGACCCAAAAGTTTCTTGAGAAGGTTATATCAGCAGAAATACTTCTACACTGGACTGAAAAGGGGAAAGACAGAATGAAATAGAGGCCATCAGACTTCCAAAATTTTATATGGTTACAAATGTGTGTTATTCTTCCAGGAAAAGAAAGGATGGTTCCTGTTATGGACTGAATTGTGTTCCCCCAAAATTCATATATTAAAGACCTAACCCTCAGTATCTCAGAATATGACCATATTTGAAGGTAGGACCTTTAAAGTAATTAAAGTAAAATGAAGTGGTCAAATGTAACTGATATTCTTAGAGGAGCTTAGGACACAGACCTACACTGAAGAAAGACCATGTGAAGACATGGAGAAGACAGTCACTTGCAAACCAAGGAGAGAGGCCTCAGAAGAAACCAACTCTGCCAACATCTTGATGTTGGACTTCTAACCTTCAGAAATGTGAGAGAAATTCCTGTTGCTTAAGGCATCCAGTCTGTGGTATTTTGTTGTGGCAGCCCTAGCAAACACAGTGTAAGCAAGGAGGAGGACCCTACAGGTGTTATGACCTGAATTGTGTCCCCCACAAAATCCGTATGTTAAAGTCTTAACTCCCATTGTGACTGATTTTGGAGAGAACCTTTGAAAACGTAATTAAGGTTAAATTAGGTCATAGGATGGAGCACTAATCCTATAGGATTTGTGTTCTTACAGGAAACAGAAGAGACACCGGAGGTGTGTGAGCCCAGAGAAAAGGCCATGTGAAGACACAGTGAGTAGACGGTCATCTGCAAACCAAGGAGAGCTACTTGATTTTGGACTTCTAGCCTCTGGAATTATTACTGGAAAATAAATTCATTCTGTAAGTCACCCAGTGTGTGGTATTGTGTTATGGTAGCCCTAGCAAATGAACACACGGTATAAGTGAGGAGGACGGCCCTCCGGGCCAGGTCCTAGTCAAGATAACTATCGACACTATTTTCATGCAGCTTTCCTTCATCTGTACTCACTTCCACTGTTCCAAGGGAACCAAGCCTGCTTCTGACAATGAGTGTATGTCGTGTCCTTTAGACTCCTAATAGGTGGGAATAATGATATTACTTCCATACCACCCAGAGACTTGTGCTATGTATTAAAAAGGGCTCATCCAATGCTTGAGGATTGATTTATAAGTTCTCTAAACCTTCATTTGAATCAGAAGTTCTTAACTTTAAGGAACCCGAGTGCAGGAGTTCATAGATGGACTTTAAGAGCTTGTCTACAGCTTTCATCAAACTCTCAAAGGGATACCTAGCACTGAGAAGGTTAAAAAACACTTAAGCTTTGACACTGGCTTTTGTTAAACCCTTCCCCCCACCCCTGCCAGTGCTCATGTTATGCAAGTCAGTTCCTATCAGTAAGGCAATAAGCTCTTTATTAGCCAAAGTTCTCCCATCACATTTAGACACTGGGATAAGCTTTTAAATCTGAGCACCATCTGTTAAGTGGATATTGCTGTAGGTTTATTGTCCTCAGCTACAGGAGTTGTATTTTATAAATGGCAGCTTCAGAAACAATAAGAGTTTGGACATTTGCCCACAAGCATTCCCAAAATAAAGCCGTACTTAAAAGACATTGTGGATTCAAGGTCCTTTCATTTTTTTTCAAAAATCCTCTACTTTCCATTTATAATATAGGAAAAGAAAAGAAATATATGAAAAGAGAAAAGAAATTTATGACATTTTACTCATGTCATAGGTTAATAAGACCTAGA
This sequence comes from Tonatia bakeri, assembly GCA_004024845.1. NCBI lineage: Eukaryota > Metazoa > Chordata > Mammalia > Chiroptera > Phyllostomidae > Tonatia > Tonatia bakeri. The sequence continues at coordinate 67,730 of PVIA01004989.1, forward strand.
GAAAACATCCACTATAAGTGTCAAGATACTCAAGCTTTGCCACTTGCAAATGAACCCTCTGGGTACGTATTTATACTTAAGAAATAAGACCAATTTACTTTAAACAAATTATTTTTTATGTTAACATAAATTTCTGTAAGAAGTTTCATTTTGATCATTTTATAGAAACATAAAATACCAACTTCGATATTAGAAAAAATATTTTTGGTGGTCAAATCTTTTTTCCATCACTCTCCAGCTAAAACTTTCTCTACACTCCCATTGAATTAATGTAATCGCCTGAAATAAATCTCATAAAATTATTTTAAGTAGACGGGGAATGGTGTTATAATAAGAAGTTAACATTTGGGGTCCCAGAGGAAATTTTTCTTAGCTAACTGGGCAAGTCTTGAGAAACGCATGTCCTGCTTAGCCTACAGTAGCCCCGCCCCCTGGGGGCCCTCAGCAGCTGGTGGAGAAGGGTGTCTGGGCTCCCACACTGCTCAGACCCACATGTGCACAGAGGCAGAGGAGAAGCAAAGGCAAACACAGCCTACCCCTTTGATCTTTCCTCTGAGAAGACTGTGCACACCCTAGACCTTGGCTGAGGAAAAACATCCCATTGTCTGAGGCAAAAGGACATCACGTCATTCCATCCTGTGCCTGGAAAGGCAATTTGAAACAAGTCATCCTGATTCTGAAGACCTGAGACAATTCCCAGCTGCGCCATGACTTGTTTTCTGCTCCTAGGCAAATTGCCCAGTTTCCTCTGCTCCCAAATTTCCCCAACTGCAAAAGAGGTAATTCCTGTTACCTTTCTCTTGTGGTGTTCTGAAAAATACACAGAGCTAATGCATATAGTATAGTCATTGAAGGCAATTGTCTAAGGGCAGATTTGCCCAGAATTAGAGATGGAGTTTTATTTATTTTTGTTTTTATAGGTTTGCTTTTGGCCTGACATTGGCATAAACATAGAAAATCTAAATTAAATTACATTACAACCATTTATCTCATGGTGATGGAACATTTATGATATGCAAAGCACTGTGCTAGGCACATGGAGAATACAGAGAGGTCAAGTTTCCACCCTCAGTGAGCTCATAGCTCACTCAGAAAGATATATTATAGCATAAAGGTTAAATACCACAACATAGTCATTGCATGGTAGCTGGGTTGAAATCCCACTCTAAAGCTGACCAGCTAGAGACCCTGGAAAAATTACTCATCTTTACCAAGTGTCAGTTTACTCATGCAAATCACAATAATTAACGTGTGTGTCTGCTGGGTGGCAGAAGGCATTCTATGCACTGAAGTTTATGCAAAACTCAGAACAACCACCTGAGATAGATGCTATTATTGTCCCTATGCTTGTATTCTACATGTTACAGATACTGTTGCTGAAGCTAAGGAAGGTTGTATAACTTGTCCAAGGTCATACAGTTAGGAAGTGGTTAAGCCAGGATGCAAACCCTACCTGCTTGGCCTCAAAGTGTGCAGACTTTACCACTCCACTACACTTCCCTCAAATGGGATCATAGTAGTACTCACCTCATGTAGACTTGTAAGGACCAACTAAAATAATGCATAAAAAGTGTTAATATGGTGCATGAAGAGTAATGAATGTGCAGTAAACATAGAGGTAGCAGAAGAGATGAGACACGTATGTAAATCACCAGAATGTCAAGTCAAAAATAAATGCCTGCCTCCAGCCTATTTCATGGACAAACTCCTTCTTGCAGACCAATCATTATACAGGGGGTTACAGTAGGAGGTTGTGTTGGGGGAAGAATAGTCTGTGAACTGCAATATTTGAGAATCGGATCCAGTGACCTGTAATTTGAAGGAGTGATGCCTCATACATACGTACATTTCTGAAGGGCATTTACAGAAAAGTTAAGTATCTGAAGGACCCTGCTATTATTAAAATTCAGAATGTCTTTGTGAGAACAGTTTCCAATTAAGCAATGTGAAAATGCATCCGCTACAATTCTTCTCCCCTTCCTTTACTCCCAGCTCCCAATTTCCTTTAGGAAGAAAGAACTGCATGTAGTTTTTTTTTCTTTTTTTCAAAGTCTTAAAATAAAAATCCCCTAAAAAGGGATCTGGCTTATAAAACCTTTTAGAGTTGTTTAGGGGGAAAAGTGCGTAAGGAGCCAAGCGCTCATATTCTGGCCAAGTTATGAGCTTCCCGAGAACAAGAGCTTGAGGGGAAGACTGTTAACTCTTTCCCTGTTGGTCTGCACTACTGCAGAGCTCATCGCGCCCTCTGCAAGAGGCCAGCCTGCCAGGAACTGCAGGAATCTGCAACAGAAACGATGACAGTCTGAAATACGCCCCAGTGCCAACTTCCAAAGTAGTCTGTCACCTCAGACCCTGACTAGGTGACAGAGCTGCAGAATTTCAACTCCGATAGGCTGGAATGTTTCTGGGCAAAGAAGCAAAGCTAAGGAGGGAAGAGATTTAAAGAATATTGGGCTTTATCGAACTTTTATTCCCTGGCTGTGTGTAAAGAGGGGATTCAACTTCCATTTTCTGCCAAGGCTCTGGGTCCAGCCACATACCAGAAGGTAAGTTTTAATAAGTTTACTGTATCATCTAATTGCATTTGCCTAACTGATGTGCATGGTCCAATGAAGATATCTAAGATTTTTGCCTAATACAAAGCCATTCATTTATTTTTTTTAATCCTTTTGTATGATTTTCAGAAAAGATACTTAACAGGCAATTTTAACTCTTGTATTCATGTTTCCTTTTCTCCTCAAAAATTAAATGGTACTTACTAGTAAATGATGGGTTCAGTGTAGAGAAAGAACACAAACGTAGAACTATTGTCAGCTACAACTGCATTCAGATCTTGGTTAAGTCTAAATTCTGAACTACGTTTTGTAGAAATACTTAATGATTATATTAAATAAATCATAATGAAAGTAGTTTTTAAAACTTTCAAGTCAAGGTCATTTGTGTTTTCCATGCCTAAATCACATGAAATTATTCAGTCTGTACACCATTGTCCCAGTCTGTACATAACAGCGATATAGAAAAACTTTGCTTTTACAAAAGGTAGAAAAATCCCTAATACTATATTCTTCTTCAATTATTCTTTAGTTCTTCTGACTATTATTCCTTTACTGGTTCCCTTTTTTTAGTTTTATGACTGTCTCTTGCCTCCTACCATTTTTAAGATGTTCATACACATATATAAAATTCCTAATCCCCAATAATGTCTTATTTAGGAAGGGGAAATAGAGGGAGGGTCCTCGAAGATCTAAAGAGATTATGATAACTCATACTGTAAGGTACTATCATTTGTGGCTCTATCTTCTAAAATAAAATAAAATAAACAATGCAAGTCATGCCTATTCATCCCTCCAGGTGTTAGAGGTCACCGTGCAGGAGAAACCATGCTTTCTACTGCAGCTCGATACTGTTGATACTATAGCCAGGAGGTGCTGCAGAAAGGGTATCTTTTCTATACAGCCTTTAATCTGCCAGGAGGTTAAATGTGTCACCTTGGCACTGTATCTGAGCTCTCGCCTGGCCCAGGGCCTAAGTAAACTGAATAGAAATGTTCACTACGTCCCACTCAGCAGAAATCTTTTTTAAAAAATTGCCCGTTTCTCACAGATACCAGTTTTTTTTCAGTTCACAGCTAATTCAGCTAAACCTTGAGGTTTATGACCATTGCTAACTATGACTATTTACAAAAATAGGACACCTGTCTTAGGAAAGATTTAAGTACATATTTCTGTTCATTCAACGAGATCTAGCAAAGCCAAGCCATCTGTGTCAGCTGCTTATCATCCAATCAACTAATGCTGCTTTCCACATTTTGGAAAAGAATATGTACATGTTATTAATAAATCTTGCCTTTTTTCTTTCAGGAAATTCTGTGCAGCCATTTAGCAATTAGAGCACTGGATTTCTCTTCCAGGTCCTTTGGGATTTAACCCCAATAGTTTCTCATGCACAGTTTCACATATCAACTAAGTAAAGATAATAAAAGGTGATGACAATAAAATGAATAGTGATATATCTGGACAACTCCAAACATTATTTATTTTGTTCTCCTCTTGACTGCTTGTTATTTTTGTTCAGGTGATTTTTAAGCGTATTCAAACACTGCTGTTTTAGTGGAGTTCAGCAGGATGTCCAGAACATGTTGTTGATCTTTTTCCACCAAGGACACAAACAACTGTTGTTAAAAAACTTCAGGTGCCCTTTTCCTTCACACATCATTCTGCAACAACCTTTAGTGAAGGAGAAGGGAGTCCCATAAACCTAGCCAAATTTCCCCAGTAGGCCTGGCTGCTCAAGAGATGCCCAGCTAGCCCAGGGTCTGGTTCATGCAGGGCCTACAGGGAATCTTACCCCAAGAGCTGAGCCTGCAGTGGTGGTCCACCTGGGGCTAGTGTGGTTTTTGTTCTGGGCATCAAAAGGTGCACAGAATTCTGGAGAACAGAGCGACCGTAGGAAAATGGTGCAATAAAGTGAATAAGATCGTGGGCTCTGGAAGCATAGAGACCTGGTTTACATCTGGGCTTCATAGACTCTGGAAAATGACTCTTTGAGCCTCAGTTTCCTCATTTGATGGAAATGGGAATTATAAAACTAGCTGCTACTGCAGAGAAGTGTTGTGAAAATTAAGTGGAAAAAACAGCCATGCCTGGTATACGAAGCAATCAGTCGATCGTAGCTAATGTTAAAGCACCAGCCTACCTATAGGTCCTGATTGGAACTCTGAAGAAGGGAATGTACTCCAGGTTTCCCTCAGGGTTTCCTCCTTATACTTACACCTTTGCTGTATAGCAAAATGTCAATGCCAAGTCTCTGCCTCAGAGTCAGCACAGCAGAGTGGACAGAGCCTGGGTTTCAGAGTCTAACACGCTTGGATTAGAATCCTGACCCTGCCTCTTACAGACTGTGTGAGCTAGGGCCATTACGTCACATCTCCAGGACTCAGTTCGCCCATTTATTAAGCAAATAATGACAATATCACCCACAAATAGGGTTGTTGTAGAAATTAAATGAGTTTGTTTTTCTTTAATGCTAAGTATAGCACCCAGCAGACTACTAAACACATAGTGAGAAAACGTTTGGTTATGCACTCGGAATGGTTTTTTTGGTAGTAAAATTGGTCATCAGGAAGGAAATATTCTTTAAATTAATTATCTTTTTTATCCAAAGAACTGAAAAAATAAATCTAACACTACTGTATTCCCCTGGGATCCTCAACATAAAGTATTTATTACTGTGAGTATGCTTTGTCAATTAGTTGCCAAGTCAAACGAAACTAGAGAACTTTCTGTTTCAGATTGTCATGGAGGAAAATGAGAAGAAATGCTGCTTTGCAGTCAATTCTCTTTTATCGGACGACTGGGACAGGGGAGGGGGCACCCAGCAGCTCTCCTTTCTTATACTTTCTAAAGGAAAGAATAGGGGTTTTGACTTGCTCTAGCGGGTATTTTTCCTCTCTAACTGAAATTCAAATGAGAGGATTTGTTTTTTGTTTTTTTGTTTTTGCAGACCTCTCCCCTATGTTCCTGTCATTGAAATGTCAGCTGCTTTTTCTGGCTACATGTAGCAGGAGCAGCCTGTCGTCATAGCAATGAAAGGGTATAGAAAGAATCGAGTTTCATGACCCACTCTGTGAAATAACTCTTAATCTTCTTTAAAATCCTTCTTTGGAAATGAAATCTTTAGTGCTGGCTTGTTTCCTTCCCATTATGCAACCAACTTACGTATACCAATTGCAGTAACTAAATGTTTTCTTTAAAGATATAATGAATAGATGTTAAGAAAATGAACAAGGAAACTACTGAAATGGTGACCAGCTTATTGTGCAGTGCAGGGGAAAAACAACTGGGAAGGCAAGGGAAAAAAAGTAGAAATGACCTCACTCCGTTGCACATACTTCACACCCAAAATAAATCTGTTTGGCAAGTCCTTGTTGTCCCCTCCCAACCTCAGAATGTGGGGTAGATAGTATTGTGGGTATCGAGGCGGATTCTGGCCCAGGCGGCCTGGGCTCCAACCCTAGCACTCAAACTTTCTAGTTTGTCTTTTTATCCACTCTTTGCCTCCATCTTCTAATATGTAAAATAGTGATGATGATGGTTGTAAAATAGTCTTGGGAACTGAATGAGGTACTGAATGTAAGGATCTTATTGCATCTCTGACCAGTGGTAATGTCGGTTGTTACGCTCAACAAGCTTCAGTGCCCCCTCGCTGTTCAACAGAGATAACAGCAAATGCATGAGATTGCTGTATGATTAACTGAAATAATGACTATAAATGCTCAATAAGTAGCATTTTTTTTCATATTTTTCATCATTAGGTCTAACTCTAATAAGAATGGCTTTTTTTTTTCAACTTGGAATCTCCCAGTAATGAATTAAGTATTATTGCATAAACATGAACCACTGATTTCCTAAACAGAAAAAAAAAAAGGACGAAGGTTTTTGATATTTATAATGAATGAACAAGGTTCTTCTCATCTTGATTAACACTAGGGCAAACGGTATTAACACATCTTATCTTTCATTAAAATGTTTTTTTTAAATTATTAAAGTTTCTGTTTTAGTTTCGCCAGTGTTTTCCAGGTCATGCAATTATGTAAATAAGTAGTATTTTAATCTTATGTATCAAACAACTAATGTATTCAATATTCTATCTTATACAAAATGCCAGAGACACTAAATGGAGCAGAAATAGAGAGGGGCTGTGCTCTTGTGGAGCTTACCATGTAGTTAGGGAGAAAGTATTAATCACCTCATCGCATTAGTAAAAAGTTCATACGCTCTAACATAAGGTGACCTCGTTACAAAGGCATCTTCATTTTTGTAATGAAAAATTCTCAGCCAAAGTCTTTAGTCAACCTAAATGCATGCATGGATAATAGATTATAATGTGTACTCTTAAGATATTTACTCTGTTGTTATACATACAGAGTAAATCTCGTTTTACTCTGTAAAAAAAATTCACGGTAGGACACGTAAGGAAAAAGAACCTGGAAACATTTAAAGAAGACTTCTGATTTCACCAATAAAAAAACAAAGTTTGGGGCATAGACTCATGTTCAGGAACAGGTACAGTTGAGAGAGACTATTTTCTTCATTTGTACTGTTCTGTGGGTTATTGATTTTATTTTAAAATCTCATTTTATTTGAAATATTTTTTACTTATAAAAATGACTTCTTCCATCCCCATATTTCATGAAACAATTTTATTAAAACTTTCTGTATGCATCTTTAAATTCAGCGTCCGTGTTCACTGCATCTGCTCTATAATTATCTAATACGGAGGGCATCATCAGTCCTCTGAATGCTGCTCACAGCACACTGCTGAGAAGTCTGCTGATGCTGCACACTCGATCCCAGGCAGGGATTCTCATTCTGCGGGGATGAGCTCTACATGTTAATTACTTACTCTATTGCTTTTACCAATGCTCTTTAAAGGGCTTATTTGAAACCACTTTAGTCTATGAATTGTGGCTTTCTCAAGTTATTCAACTCCAGCATTTGCAATGAAATCACACCTCAAGAACAATTATTAAATCTGCTTTTAATATCTTTATCTTCTTTTTCATTGCCAAGGTGAACTTAAAAACAAAAATAAGCATTGCTTGAGATCGTCTTAGGCTCTTTTCTTGAAATGGTACTTTGTTGTTCAAAATTAAATAATTGAGAAAGTAGCCTTTAATATGAGAGACCTCAGAATTACTGGAATATAAGTCAAATACTCTTTCTTATAGCATAATGTTGGAGGGTAAAATTTTCAAATAATATTCAATGTGTATTGTATATGCTTATACACTGAAATACATGTTAAGAAGTCAAAGAAAGCAAAGCCGCTGTTCTAAGAAAGTATGTGAGAAGCCTAACCTTCTGTTCAAGGTCAATGATGGCTTTCCTTGATTCAAAGGTTAAATAGAGGTTAACTCTGTGGGGCACATGCGAGTTGGGTAGCGATAGTTGGGGCAAGTGGGTGTTTGGCAAGAGACTTCTGAGAGTGTAAACGCCTTGCGCAGAGACCCTGAAGCAGGAGGGATTGTGGCCTATTCCACAAACAGGGAGAAGGCCAGCTCCTCTGAGCAAGGGCCACAGCAGTGGGACAGGCAAATCCCAAGCAACTCCCCACAAAGTCCTCTGACCTGTGTACTAAAGGTATCTATCCTCTCCTTGGTTCTTGTTTAATGTGTATGTTTCACGTCTCTGTTGAATTCCACTTAGAGTCAAAGTTCTGGTAGGCATGAACCATGTCTATTCCTAGCTCAGACGCACACGATGGTGAGTTCAGCTAGGAAGAATGACCGGCAGTTGAAGGTCAGAGCGCCAGAAAAGTCCGTACATTTTGAGTCTGACTATATTATATACACTCATAGAACTGAACAGCTTGATGTCAGATGATGGTGACTCAGCAGAGAACTTGAAATAGAAGAGCATCTTTTTTAAACCTTCAGATAACTTTAACCCCACGCTATAAAGCTCTCCCAAGAGACTCATTAATACTTTAAAAACCCTAAAGCATCACTGTTAACTCTGGATCAGGTAACAACATGTGTATGTTAGCCAAAATATGACTAAAGGATTTACTCTCTGATAAAGAAGGCTTTGGTTATCATGTAAAGATAGGGTGAAGGAGAATGTTCTGTCTGAATCTGACAATTAAGTACCTATAATAATTATTTTGTTTACTGCATTTTTCTGAAAGGAAATTTTTTCATAGTTATAATAATTACTAAAAATAGCAGTCTGCAGGCTTCCTCTGATATAAACAAATTCAACAGAAGACACCTGTACGTATTTGGAAGTGTGGAGGTACATAATCCAAGAATTGATATGCCAATAAGAACAAGAAAAATAAAGTAATAAGGAAACAGTCAATATAAACCTCTCCTTCTTCTCAAGTATATGATATGTCTTTCTCAGGCCAAAGACCTGAGACTAGGTAAGATGAACAGATCAAGTAGCAACCAAAAATACTAAAGCAGGTTTTATTGATCCAGAAAGAAAGGAGGAGGACTTGTAAGTTTGGCTGAGGCTGCCAACCAAGGAGCCAAAGACTGGGGAGAAACTCAGGAAAAATAAGGAAAATTCAATTACAAAAACTTGAAGCGATAACTACCAACACCAAAATTTCCAAGAAGTTGTTGCTATAACCAATACTAGAGATGGAAAAGAATAAACTCCAAGCCTGGTCCTCCCTTTAGAGGCATGGAAGACCATGTTTACACTCAAGTTCAGTGGTGGTCAGACAGCTTGTGAAATGCTTAAGAGAAAAGGAAAGAGAAGGGAGTTAAAAAGAGAGAAGAGGGTCCTGGTCAGATGGCTAAGCTGGTTGGAATGTCAATCCATGCACCAAAAGGCTCCGGGTTCGATCCCTGGTCGGGCATTTTTGGGAGGCAACTGATTGATGTTTCTCACATAGATGTTTTCTCTCTCTCTCTCTTTCTTCCTCTATCCCTTTTCTCTCTCTCTCCAATTATTAAAAATATGTCTTTGGGTGAGGATTGTTTTTTTTAATTTACTAGAGACAAACATTTTCTAAAAAACAGAGAGAGAAGAGGTATGTATAGTGGACAAGAAGTGTTCAGTGGAGACAGATGGTTAGGTTAAGTAGATTTAAGTGGCACAGCAACATGCAGACTTCAAAAATAATGTTTACCACTGTAGATGTAGATTTAAATTAATGGTGTAAATTAATTCTATTATTGTTAAAAGACTATAGGAACTGAAAAGAAATCAAATACAAATATCTACTCTGACCTAGTTTTATTCTAATTTAAACTTCTAGAAGATATTATTGAAACTGAAATGGCACCAAGTACAAATAAGAATTCAAAATGAACCAGAGCACCCAAAGTGTATTCTAGTTGTTTGTGCAAATTCATTCCTAAATCTAGATGAAGAATGATGTCCTAGGTTGTGTCAAGCTTTAAGTGCTCTCCCTTTCTCTAGGAAATAGACATTTAAGACCAGGAGTCAGAGGGTTTCATTCAGAGAAATGTCCTATGTTTCCTACCAAATGCAATGTCCAAGCAATATTTGCTATTACATGCACTGCTTTCCACCCCACACTTGCAGGTCCAGGCACTCGGTCTTGGATGCCAGAGCTGACATTGCTCTACCAGAGATCAGGGGTGGCTTGCCTGGGCTATCTTTCCAGCTAGTGGAAAATATTTTCAGGTCCTTTCCTTGTTTTTCCAGGGACAGAACTTGTAGACCTGCTGAGAAATCTAATTACAACCTCCTTTCATGGTGAAATCTAATTACCACCTCTCCCTTGGTGAAAGCCAATTCTTTTGATACAAAAGGAAGAAAAACAAAGAGGTTTTAAGCAGGGGATGCGCCTGTGTTCTGCCTTCTCTCTTAGGCAACTATGCAGAAGGGTTACAGTGACCTTGGCTTGCTTTGCTTGGAAACGATGGTCATACTCTATTATTACCCCTATTCCCATAACAAAGAAAAATATTTTCTTATCTAATGCCAGGATTTTCTGGAGAGTTTTCAAGGATTCATTTGTTGGGTAAAACAAATTTTCAGTCACCCTCTTCACATCCATTTTTGATTCAGCAAGATGACTTATCTTACTGAACTTGGAATGTAGTGTTAGGTGCATAAAAAAGGTGTGAGTTATTGCAGCTTCCTATAATCTGTTTCTGACATCTTCAGTGTTCTTTGCCACCCTTTCAGCCAATCTGTTTGCTGAAGGATAATGATAAAGTGCAGTGCTGCTGGGAGAAGTGTCACCTAAAATTTCTAACACTTAATTGAGATCAATGGAGGCAGTTATCAAAATAGTCATTTATGGAAATACATATTTTGCAAATACCTAGCATAAGTCTATAATTACTGAAACAATAAAATTACTAACTAGTTTCTAATAAATCTTTATCACTACCATGCAATCACTGTAATCCACTGAATAGGAATGAAACCCAGGTTTGCAGCTTATCCCCCAAAATGGACATTTTTAGAAGAAACATTCAGTCAACTAATAGGTTTTTAATTACAAGAATGGTGAGAAGTGGTAAATGTTTTATTTTGTTTTGAATGGGATGAAATTTATCCTAGGTTTAATGAAAGTGTTATGCCTACCTATATTATTAATAACAGTAAATAAACAAGAATAAGAATCACCATTCAAATAGCTCTGAAAGGAAAGCATTTTTATTCTACTTGATTCAACTTGAGTTACCTAATCAACCATATAACATGATAGGGTCCCAGTGTGAAGGTGGCCTGAGATCTGTAAAAGTCAGAACAACGGAATCTTGATTATAGGTCAGTGAAAATGTGTAGCTGACTTCAAGACACCTTCACACTCTTGGTCAGATCTTCAGATCTTCACACTCTTTCAGCACAATGGAATTATTTGTAATGCTCAAGCCATTGGTTCAAATATTCCCCAAACTTTCATTGGGACCAAACAACTTAGAGCTAACTCTAAAGCAACACAGCATTCTGTAGGAATTCAGAAGAAACAGAATAGAAACACTAAAACCCCAGCTGTCTTCTTTCCTTCTTTTTATCTTCCCTGACCCCCAATTTTAGCACATAAGTAGGCTTTGAGGACCTCATAGTGGGGTGCAGGTTAAGCTCACTCTAGGAAAACTTTTCAGCCATTTCTTTTTGAAAAACCAGCAGCTTTTTAAAAACATTTTTTAAATCTATTTTTAGAGAGAGGGGAAGGGAGGGAGAAAGAGAGGGAGAGAAACATCGATACGTGAGAGAAACAGGATCTGGTGCCTCTCTCATGCCTCCCACTGGGGACTTGACCTGCAACCCAGGCACATGCTCTGACCTGGAATCGAATCATCCACTTTTCAGTTTGTGAAACGATGCCCAACCCACCTAACTACACCAGCTGGGGTATAATTTCTTAAAGTGTAGGTAGAGGAATACTAGATTTGTTTTAATCTGGGAAACTTTTGGGTTAAACTTGGGTACTCCCAGTGATCTTGAATTCAGTCGCTTCCTAAATAATCTCGGGGGTGGGAGGAGTGAGTACCAGCATCAGCTCACAATAAAAACAGCTCACTAATTTCTTCTTATAACCTGACAACAATTTAAAGTGATTGATTTCAAAAGCAAATGTTTTCTTATAATTAAAGAAAATACTCTGGGTGGGAATGTCGGGAAGTTACTGTAGCCTGAGGTTTGAATACGATGAACTTTTCTTTCCCAGAAGGTAAAGTTTTCTTTCTTTTCCTAGAAAAATCTAGTCCATGCTTATTATACATTTGGTTCTTTGTTGTTTTGTTTTTCTCAAATTCTATGGGTGATGGCCACAGTAAGGTCCGAGGTTGTGGTCATGGCTGGAGGTGGCTGGCTCACCTCAAGCTTCCCAGCATCCTGATAACAGGGTTAAAATCTCTAAATACCTGGTTATTGAGTGTGGTGTGGACATTTTAGTGCGAGGAAAACAAACTTAGTCATTGTACAAAAAGAATTTATAACAGATTCCCTTGTATAGTACTATTTACCCAAAATACAACTTTGTTTCAATTGTCTAATTAGACTACTTTTGATTAGGCAAATTTCTACATGTTCTGGTACTAACCATCTAAAAACAGTGTTTTTAGAACAAGTTTAAAATGTCCATTCAGATTGAGCTAATGAATTGGGTTCCCTCTGGAGTGGGAAGGGAAAAGAACAGAAAGACTAATTTACTTCTCAAGGTTCCAGATTACTGCTGACATCATAACAGTCTAGAGACTGCATGAAAAGAGAAATGGGGAAGAGCACTGTAAAGTGAAACGTGTCATGTTCCAACACAAAATACTCTCAGAGCTAGTTGCCCATGTTTCTTCTTAAATCTCTTCGATTCCATAGCACCTGCAAGTCTTGTGATTATATCAGTGAAATCATCTTTACTGAACATTAATCACATTTGAATACATTGTAGCTTTTGATTTCCTCCAAAGATGAGGCCTGTTATGTTTCATTAAAAAAAATGTGTACCCACTAAGACAATGCAGGTAAGGAAGAACTTTTTCCTCTGCTTTCTTATGTTTAGTAATTGGGCCCTGCAAACTAAACTGACATGATAGGTTAACAGAAGAAAATGACTTATTCGTATGCATGTAGGGACCAACAAATGTACTGTCTTTCTGAACTGTTAAAGATAAATGCTTATATATTTAACTTAGTAGGAGAAATAGAGTGGAGAGAAGTAGCTTGTGTGGCAAAAACAAAAACACTTCTTTAGGAAAGACAAATGGATGCTTAGAACAAAAGGAGATAAAAGAGTCTGTGGTGTTTGTCCATAGAAGTATAGGCAGTCTTTTTGTCTTCTTCTAGATCATAAGTTTCCTCTGGAGAAGGATTCACAGTAGGTTTACTCTTGTGATGGCTCTCCTGGGAGTAGAAGCCACTCCAAGAGGAAATTCATGGCAGTTCTCATTTCTCAGAAATGTCTGTTTTTAGTCAGATAAGGGAAGCTACAAAAAGGCTTCCTTCTGCATCTGTTGGATCTCAAATGTCTTCATTTTAAAATAATATTGATACCAACTCAAGGTTCCAAGCAGGTCCTCACAGCAACTATAGAAAGACTTCAAACAGGGCAGCACTGGGGAGCAGGAGGCAGCTTTGTTGGCAGGAGATCTGAAAATATTCAAACCCATGAATCCTGAACTTTGAATCAGAGGTTGGATTGATCCCAGTCCCAATAAGGAAATGATAGATCCAGGGAGAAAAAAAGAATTAGAGGATTGGAGGAGGGTATAATTAAGGGACATTTACCAAGATGTAGGTAGGGTATAAAGAAGCTACAGGGGGTTGTAGGAACAGGTTAATAAGAGTTAAGCTTGCAGGAGCCAGGGAAGAGAGCATTTTCTGAACCCAGAGGGACATAGTCATGGAGAGGGAGCTGAGGAAGTACATATCCTAATTTTACTCTCCTCCACCCCTCAAATATCTCCTGCCAGTGTTTTCCATTGGCCAAACCCAACAGAAACCATCAAGCATAAGAACCTGATCATGCAATTCACATGGGCCCAGGGCAGCTCAAGGTGGATCAGGCTGGAGAGTGGACATGGAGTGTTGGGGACCACTGTGAGGTACGCCCTGCCTGGTCTCAGGAAGCTGAGACTCCCTGTGACTTAGGCTGAGTGAGAAACCTCCGGATCAGGAGCCACTAAGGAGATAAAACTTATTCCCCTAGCATGAACGCTACCTGTTTGTTCTGTGCCTGGCCTTTAATGCTAGATCAGTTTCCAATGACGGGTAAGACTTCTCAGGGAGAAGTGACCTAAGACAGGGGCTGATCTCATAAAGGCCTCTGTGGAATAAGTCTCACGAGACTGTGGAAATAAATGAAGGGGCGGTGGAAAGGAAGGGGTGATCGGCATCTACCCCTGCCCCCTCTTAGCCTGAGTCTTTGTACTCAGATGTGAGAAATCCAAGTCTCCTTGCTGCCAGAGTCTCCATCGCTTAGCAAACAGCCAAAGGGGCCAGCCTGGATGGGAGACAGTGGACCCCTGGGGTAATCAGGCCTGGGACAAAGAATATGCAAGATCCTGTGAGATCTGTTTGCTGGAGGATGTTGTTAGCTTGGAATTTGAAGGCACGGTCAGGAAACCTTAAAAACCTGTAGTCTTTTCATATGATAAAACTCCAATCTCTGCCTGGAATCACAACAGAAACTCTGTTAACATTTTTGTAAGATACGTGTCCCCTTTGATCCCTTCTGCCAGACTGTCAATCCACAAACTGTTGACTTTCTCAATAAAAACCCACCGAGACAAAGGAAGGGGCTTTTCCCCAAAGGAGGGTTTAGCCCGGAGCAGCTCAAAGAATTGGAGAGTGAGCGCTCCGTCTTTGTCTTCCACTCAGAAAACTATTTCTGTGCATGATTATTTCTATAGTGGGTTTTTGCATGTCCACAGACAGCCAGGTTTAAAGCGAGGTTTGAAAATCGCTTACAGTGGAGTGACTCCAGAGGAGCAAATGAAAAGTGCCTACATATTCAGAGAAGGAAATCTCTTCCCCATGTGGGAGAGACAAGGTTCACAACTACAGATCAACAGTGTCCTCTCCTTGCTCAAAAGAACATTCTAATGCTTTCCTCATTAAAGCATAAATAAGCTTAGGTTTTCTACCCTATTTTCAAAGCACTCTTTAATCACCAGCCATGAAATCCATGAGGGTCTATTGTATATTTCCCTTTCAGAGAAGGCAGGTAATGAGTAACATTGCACCACTGGGGAAAGCAATTATTTCTCCTCTTCAATGTGCTGGCCCTCGCCAAGGCACATGAGAAGTGCAGACCACGTGCTGAATCCTGGAGACACTTCTGCTTGGACTGAGTGCTTTCATTAGTGGTTCACACAAGAACTAGTGGTCAAAGCCTGCATTGTTCCCCCATGGGTCCCCACACCATGAGAATGAGGCTACTTGGAACTGTTCTTAGGTACGATTTGCTGTTTTCTTAATCCTGGAAGACAACTACTCCAATGAATAATTCTTCGTACATTCACAGAGCTGAAAGCATTTGAAATTCCTTTCCCAGCTTTAGCAGAACTTAACAACTGACTTACTCTATTAACAAAAGAAGAGAAACAATTTCCACTGAATCCCAAGAGGTTTTATATTATGTTGGCAGACTTTAACAAATAAAGAAAATTCAAATGAGGGTAGTCAGAGGAGAAAACTAAGAACCTGGCATTCAGGGCAAAGAAATTCCAGGGAGGTGGAGAGTAAAATAAATTAGAGGGTAGCAAGGAGAGTTAATGGCAGAAAAAGAATAGGATTAATGTATCTGATCATTTCAGTGGGGAGGTAGGCTTCCAAAGGTGATTCATCATGCTATAACACTATGCAGAAAATCATCCAGCTATTATTAGGTCCTGCAACATTACGAATGCCACAGGCAATCTGGTGAGCCTTACTCAAGAGTGGGATCAGAATTTATGAACCTTATGCCATGTGTGGCATCCTTTCAAAAAAAATAGAAAAATCAAAATCAGGAACAGAGCTTGTGCAAGTGAGACCTGAAGATTTTTAGCTTTGTGCTACATCCACCTTTGGCCGTAATCAAATGTCTGTGCCCCACAGAATATGCAAAAAGGGGAGAGGGAGGAATAAATAAATGTGAATATTAGAAAACCCCACATTCACCGATAAAGAGGAACTGAGAGGAAAGACATCATAATATGATTTGAGCAAAGAAAAATAAATACAGCCCAAATAATTCCTTTCACTACCCCAGGGGGCAGGGTGTGGTGGAGACTTTCTGAAGGGCTGGCAAATGCCTGAGGGAAAAAGCGGGCACTGACCCCATGGGCCCGTTCCATAAGGAGTTGTGAAATGAGACCCAGTGAGGCCAGTGAGTGGTGAGTGGACAATAAGATGAGGAAGTCTGAAAGGAATGATGAAGAAGTGTGGAAATATGGCTACTGAACAATCTTGCCAAAGATAAGTCATGAGGATCCTCTAAATACAATTAAAGTAACCCTTCAATTACACATTATAGAAGACAGAGAATATACTAATTTCCTCTGAGCTAGAAAAAGAGAGATCTATGAGAATGTCCCTGGAAAGCCACCCTTTTTGAAGTTCCCACATCCTATGGCTTCCATGCTCCTCATTCATGACTGGGCACAGTGACACAGAGGGATGTTCAGGCAACTCTCACTGATGGGTATGATGTGGAGGTCAGGTGACAGACGGGAAAACATGGGTATATATAGATGAAGTGCTTGTCATTGTTCCTGGCTTATAATAAAATATCAGAATGATCAGTCATCACATTAGCTACAATATTAAACAAACAGATATAAAATCTATTTTTTCAGTAAAATAAGACTTTTATGAATGTAAGTGATTCTACTACTAATGAATATACTTGAGTGCTATTTCACTCAAGATATGTAATGTTTATTCAAATTCTTTATTGCTTATTATAAACTTAGTGACTTAAAACAACAACTATTTCATAATATCTCAAGATTTTGTGGGTCAGGAGTTTGCAACAGTCACTCAAAGGTAATGAGAAGCTAGCAGGAATGCCCAACCTAAGGACCGTGGGTCATGTGCACATCAGGATGGTTGTGAATGCAACACAACACAATATCATAAACTTACTTAAAATATTATGAGATTTTTTTTGTGAATACATATTGCAATGTATTTAATGTGTGGCTCAAGACAACTCTGCTTGTTCCAGTGTGACTCAGAGATGCCAAAAGTTTGGACATCCCTGCTAGAGGGCCTAAGGTGGCTCTACTCACATGTTCTGTATATTTGTGAGGACGGCTGGAAAGCTAGGCTCTGCAGGGACTATTGAACAGTGTCTTCTGTCGTGTGACAGTCTCTAAAAAGTGGCTTGGGACTCCCAAAATGAGTATTCCAAGTGATCCAGGCCAAAACTCCAAGGCTTCTTGTGAACTAACCTCCAAAATTCCAGAGCATCACTTTTGTCTCAGTGATTTGATCAAATCACTAAGGCCGGTCCAGATTCAAGGGAGAAAAACTCTACTCCACCTCAATGGAAGAACAGCAAAGAAATTACAGCCATCTTTACTATACTAGAGTGTTTACACATATTAAAGGAAAAATGTTAGAAATTGTCTGAAGACAGCTGCCCACATGACTTTAATAGAATTGACAGTCGTGGATATTTGATTCTTAATGGGAGATCTGTTTCTGTGACAAATGTTTCACCTGGACATTTGTTTTGATAGTATATTGTTCTAGCCAATGAAAGAACTCTGGACATTTGAAATTCCAAATCCTGGGTTTCCCCAGAGAGGCCGTATCTAAAAAAGTCAGTTTAACTGTCATTTTTCAAAATTCCAGATGAGGTTCTCCTGAAAGTTTGGTAATGAGACACTGTGTTCCTAAAAGAAGGAAAAGGCCCTCCACAAAGTCCCCACCACCTCTTTTCTTTACCCTCTCCAGACCCACAGAGAAAACTGGTGGTACAGAGGAAAGAAAGAAATAACTTAAGAACTCTAAGTAAAGGGATGAATTAAGTCTCTGTGAAGAAGTAATTATTGGGACTGTTAACTCAATTTTCTGCCTTATGAGTGTCTAAAAATTACCTTTCACTTCATATTTATAGTTAGTAAAATTACCAAATGACTATATATGATCACATTTGAATATCAAAATGACAATAGAAAATAAGTCGGAAAGGTACTGTTATCTTTCCTGTTTTGTAGATGAAGAATCCTGTCACTTGACCAAAGTCTCTTGGCTGACAAAAGGCAGCTCAGGTCTGGAACTTGGATCTTTCAATTCAATACCAAGTGTTCTTTCAGCTACGCTTCTGCCTTTGAATAAGCTCACACATTTGGACAAAATAATATCTAATTTCACATCAACAGTGCATATTTAAGTCTTTAAGAATAATTATTTAAAAATGTGTCTAATTTTTGCATTTTTCTCCTAGAATTTGCTCTTCTGCAAAAACAACAATCTGCATTTGTAGAAAGTGCACACCAGATTTGAACATCTCAAAATATATGACTTTTTACTTACCCAAGAATAAATGGTATTCATCATACTTAGCAAGAACGTCATGGGTTTCATTTTCAATGTACTTTGCAAGCAACAGCTAATTAAGCCTCCCTGTAATGTTCAGCATAACAGTTGTTTTCAAAATATCTCTCTTTTCCCAGCACATTTGTTCAGTTCCTAAAATAAGAAGCTAAAGGCCATGAAATTATTTTGATCAATGTGTGGCAAATGCAATTAACTCAGGAGACAAAAATGCCCAGCGACTTGTCTAAAGGACAATGTAGAATTCAGAGCCTCGTACACGCTAGTTACTGGATTGTTACACAAGGTCTTATCTTCCAAAATTCAACACAGGCATCTGCTTTGTAATTGAAAACTTGAGGTGGTTTCCCACTTGGATCATTCTAAATGACAACCATATTCTGCTCTTAAGTTTTGTTTTCAATTTCTGGATGGAAATAAAAATAAACATGAGAACCCTAAAAAATTGTTCCATCCTAGGACACAGTAAAACAGTCAGGAACTATGCAGGAAATGTTGGGGTTGACTCTCAAAACACCTGCACAACTGGTCACCTAAGGTCCTAGGACAAACCCTCTACTTATTCTATGTGTTTATATGTCTCGCCACAGCTATGCCAAGATTGTCAGCATTCTAGTAGCTCCTTTGGAGTAAAGTTTGGGTGAAAATACCTCCTTCCTGGGACTAGAAGGACATTAATTAGGGAACATTCTTACCTTCTAAATATGAATTAGATGCATACAAAAATTAGAATTTAAGTGATTGAAATCTAGGACAAGTGAGTTGTTTTTAATGAGTGAAGTAAATTGCAAAATGTTCTGTAACCAGGACTCCTGGGCAGCTCCAAATCCCCTGGGGGAAGAAGACATGAAAAGAGAGAGGGGAAAAAAGTAAGGAACACTAAAGGCTCATTTCTCTTATCACTTAATACACAGTAATATTGATGAGAGGACCAGACAGGGCAATGGAAAAATCACTTATATGTTCATGTTACTTCAGAGTTTTCGAAGAGCTTCCCCACCATGAAGCTCTTTGACACTGCAAGAAATTGTCACTCCCATTCTACAGATGAGGTTTGGAGAGATTAAGTAATTTGCTCAAAATAGCACTTAGTGTTTTGCAAAACCAGGGCCCAAAGCAAAAACTTCTGATTCCTAATCTGCAGTCTGTTTTGCTGAGCCATGTGAGAACCCTGGATTCTGAGTCCACAGTGTGGTGTTCTAGTCCTTGCTCACTTCTTTGCACATTGAGCCAAGTAATTTAGGTTCTGAAAACTTCTGTTTCTTATAGTTAAGTGTTATCTACTCTCCCTTCTTTATCGATTAGATGAGACAGTATATAAGAAAACAATTTATAAACTCGAATTGCTATATAAATGTAACAAAAATGTAACCACAGCTGACAGAATGAATTGATATTCCTGGGGCCTTGTCTAAACACATCCTTATAGTTAAGCTTGTCTTTTTTTCTGCAAAAAAAGATAAAGAATCCCTCCTTCTCTTCAGAATTAAAACTTCAACCTGTGCTTTAATGTTAGACCAGCAAATATTTATCAAGGGCTTACTAAGATTCTATCACCTCACTTAATCTTCATTATCACTTTACAGATAAAGAACTGAGGATCAAAAAAACTAAATATTTTACTCAGGATTATGAAAATTAAATATTGGAGCCCAGGAAGTCTTGTTTTAGAGCCTATGTCATTAACTGCTGTGAAATATTAACTACACAATGACTCGGGCATCTTCTCTGTTTTCCCCTATTTCAGGTATCTATTCCTGTATAGCAATCCACCTCCAAAGGAAAGGACTTAAAACCAATCCCCTTATTTGCATGTGATTCTGAAATCTGTACTGGACTCAACTGGGTGGTGGTTCTTTTGATTTTGTCTGGAGTTGCTCATGTGGCTCCAGCAAGCTGGGAGCATAGCTAAGGCTGAACCATCTCAGATGGTCTCGTTCTCCTCATGCTTGCTCATCATTCAATGATCTGAGCTAGTCTCTAGTCCAAGTTTTTTTATAGCAGGGTGGATGGCTTCCACAGGAGGACAAATCCTAGTGTGCAAGTGCTTGCCAAGTCTCTGCTAGCATCATGTGTCTAATGTCCCATTGACCCAAACAAGTCACAGCCCAGAAGTTGTAGGTCACTGGGGTGATCATCGCTTACCATGATTCATCTCTCTGTCTCTATCTTCTCATTTGGGCTATTTATGCTTTCCCCTAAGCATGCAAATACTTGCATGACCACATTTTAATGCAAATAAAATTTTCCTGTGATTGCACTGTCCCCTTACTCTCCATTCTTTCACAGATAACCATCTAAAAGTGTGATCTACACTCACCGTCTCTACTTCATCACTGTCTGCTCCCCAGTCACCGCAGACTGGCCTCCACCAACACGGTCGCACCAGAACTACTCTCCCGCAACTCCCCGATAACTTCTGTACTTTCAAAGGCAATGGATAATTGCCTGGCCTTTTTTACTTTTACGTCTCTGTGACATTTAACACTATATATTTTTTATGTGACTCTCCTTTCTATCATCCTTTGTGTCTTTAGCTCTTCCCATCCTCAAATGGACCTAATGGTCTTCAGTTACCAGGCTTTTGGCTCCTGTCCTCTGCTGCAATCATTACACAGCTTCTTATGCTGATAGCATCCAAACTCTATTTTTAACACCAAACTCTATGCCTATCTGCAGATACATTTATTCAAGCATATACCTACTCAAATTCAGCAAGTCCAAAACTAATTCATCATCTTTCTTCTAAAACCAGATCCTCCTCTCATAATTCTCTTAGAAATTAATACCACCACTTACCCATCTGCTCAAATTAGAAATATGATAACCTAACACTGTTCTTTCTCTTCTTCCCACAGTATTCAACTGGTCATTAAATCTTATCTGTTCTGCCTTAAAATATTTCTCAGAACTACTGAGTGGCTTGCTGGCAAATTTTTCTATTACATTTTTTTGGGGTGACATTGGTTAACACAACCATACAGGTTTTAAAGGTAAAACTCAATATGCTGGTAAATGTTTAACAACCAGCTTTGGAGAGGGACGAGGAGGGATTGGGTAACATTTAATGATTTCCATGGTGTAATCCTCCCACCATGGCTAATTTCAAACTGTTAACAAGACATCACTGAAGAGATTTGAGAACAGATGTGCATCAGCATATATTATATAGTGTTTCCACCTACAGTTATAACACACATAAATAACCCTAAAAGAGCAAGTAACAGTAAAATGTAGTAAAATAAGTATGAAGTGATGAGTTTTGAGTATTCATTTCCTTTGATTTGATATAATTAATTTAAGTAAGTGTGTACATGATTTAATTTTTAAAAATTTTTAAAAATTTATAGTCAGCTCACAAAGTTCCTGGAAATTTAACAATTGGCTCTCATGAGGCAGTACAAACTCAATGCATTCTACTCTTCTCCATTTCCAAAACCACAGCCAGAATGTAACCCTCTGACGACCTCATGCCTTAATATTGCAATTTCTTCCTATTAAGTCTTTCTCTGGCCTGTCCTTCATACGTAACTGTCCCAAAGACCATTTCTAACATGCTACAAGTTTTTATTTAAATATGGTCTTCATTTGAGGAAAATTTAATTGTTTTTTATTCTGTTTTCATTACCATTAACCCCCTTACACACCGTCCTTCCTGCAATCACCACACTGTTGTCCACGTCCATGAGTCCTTTTCCATTTTCGCTTGGTCCCTCTACCCACTAACCTTCCACCCCAATAGCTGTCATCCTGCTTTCTATGAATCTGTCTCTATTTTGCTTGTTAGTTCAGTGTGTTCATTAGACTCTATATACAAGTGAAATCATATGGTATTTGCCTTTCTCTGACTGGCTTATTTCACTTAGCCACATGTTCTCTAGGTCTATCCATGATGTCACAAAGGGTAAAAATTGTTTTTATGGCCAAGTAGTATTCCATTGTGTAAATGTCCCATAGTTGTTTTATCCACTCATCTACTGATAGACATTTGGGCTGCTTCCATATCTTGGTGATTGTGAACAATGCTGCAATGAACATAGGGGTGCTTATCTTCTTTTGAATTAATGTTTTGGGTTTCTTCAGATACATGCCCCAAAGTGGGATTGCTGAGTCAAAAGGCAGATCCATTTTAAATTTTTGACATATCTCCATACTGCTTTCCACAGCAGTTCAACCTATCTGCATTCCTACCAGCAGATTCCCAAAAGAATCCAAAAAGGGTTATTTTTTCCCCACAACCTTGCCAGCATTTGCTGCTTATTGATTTATTAATAATGGCCATTCTGACAGATGTGAGGTTTCAAATCTCATTGTGGCTTTAATTTTCAGTTCTCCAATGATTAGTGACGCTGAGCATGTTTTCCTATGTCTAATGACCATCTCTATGTCCTATTTGGAGAAGTGTCTATTCAGGCTCTTTGCCCATTTTTTAATTGGATTGTTTGGGAGGTTTTTTTTTGTTTGGTTTGGTGGGGTTTTTTGGTGTTGAGTTTGGTAAGTTATTTATAAATTTTGGATATTAAACCCTTCTCACATGTATCAGTAAATATGTTCTCCCATTCCATAGGTTGTCTTTTTATTTTGTTGATGTTTTCCTTTGCTAAGCAAAAACTTTTCAATTTGATAAAATCCCATTTATTTATTTTTTCTTTTGTTTCCTTTGCCTGGGGAGACATATCAGATAAAATATTGCTACAAGCAGTGTCCAAAACTTTACTGCCTATGTTTTCTTCCAGGATTTTTATGATTTCCAGTCTAATATGTAAGTCTCTAATCCATTTTGAATTTATTCTTGTGACAGCATGGATGGAACTGAAAGCATTATGCTAAGTGAAATAAGCCAGGGGTGAAAAACAAATACCATATGATCTCACCTTTAACAGGAACCTAAACAACAAAACAAAGAAACAAGCAAAATATAACCAAAGACACTAAAATAGAGAACAGGCTGACCAGAGGGGAGAGGGGAGGGAATTTCAGGGGAAAAGGGGAAGGGTTTACAGAAACAAGTATAAAGGACACATGGACAAAAACTAGGGGGGGTGGAAATGGGAGAGAGGTGGGGAGCACTGTGGGGGTGGGCTGGGATGGGAGTAAAAGACAGAAAACTGTATTTGAACAACAATTAAAATTAAAACATGGAAAAAAAGAGAACAGGCTATTAAAAATGGAAGACACTAAGATTTAAAATATATAAATAAAAAATAAATAAAACACACAGTGCCTACCAAACCCATTGGCACACCACCACCAACTCAGATTGCCAATGTGAAACCTCTAAATTAGGTGAACATTGATGGTCCCTACAGGACAGTGCAGTGTCTCATGCCTAAAAATCTTCACTGGTTTCTTCACCACCAGAGAGGTGTTTTTTAAAACATGCTATTATTAATCACATATTTATTTATTTATCTTATATTTATCTTATTGTATAAATCTTTGTCTAGCACTTATATTCCAGGCACTATTCAGCGCATTCCAAAACACTGTCATTGAATTGTTATAACTTTGTAATGGGGAAGGAGCTATTTTGACCTTATGAGTGGGAAAGGTGTTAATTAATTATATAAGGTCACATGGTCAGTACAACCAGAGCTTGGTTTTGCTCTGAGGCTATGTTCTTATTGCCCACAGGTACTTTCTTTTCTGTGCCAGGTACTGTTCGGGCATGGGGAAGGTAGCAAAACACACAAGAGTGTGCCTAGGAAAAAGTTCTGGGAAGACATGTCAAATGCTCATGTTTTTCTGTGTGGGTAGAATTATAGATGATATTTATTATTTTGCATACATTTGTGCATTTTCCAAATTTTATATAGTAAAGACATTTAAAATTTTAACTAGAATACTATGTATTTTTAATAGTAAGGACCTTTTACAATGCTCATAATAATAAAAGCATAAACAGTTAAAGCTTAAAGGAACAGCTGAAACAATACTTTGGTCTGCCTTATTTTAGGTCAGTTTTTTTTTTTTCCTTAGCTGTGTTTCTGGTACATAGTGTATTCAGTATAATGTGACAGAGGGATGACTCTACTAGAATCCAGGCTTGGTCAGGACCTACTTCTGACACTGGGAAGCTCTGCACCTTCAAACAAGTCACTTAAACCTTTAGAAAAGGTTTTTTCTTTTCTACAATTAGAGAATTGGACTATTTGGTATTTCATACCTCCCACTTACAACTTGTCATGATTCTATGTATTATACTAACTAAAAGGCAAGTGATTTTGAGGTTGACACTAGAATACCGGTTTATTAGTTTGCAAAATAAAATTAAGTGACATGTGGATGAAAAAATAATAAAACACCTTATTAGTTCACTTTGTGATTTTATCATCACTTTGAACATGCAAGTCTTAAGACCCAAGATTTGCATAGAGCTTTCATTCAAAAATGCAGAGTCACTAACAGAAACAGTTCCCACCAAGCACAGATGGGTCAAAATACTAAGCTTCCTTCTCACAGGGCACAACTCAGTTAAAACTGTCATTAATCTGTCCCCTCAGACATGTTAATCCACAAAGACAGCAATAACTTCTAAATACAAAGGACAGTATGAGGCTCGGTATTGGCTAACGTTATATTTTAACCTTTCATAAGGAAACTTTACCCATCACTGATCATCATCTTCTTGGTTCACAGGTCTTAAAAGCATGAAGACTGTGATTTTTTTCCTGTATGTTTTGGGAACTGCAGCTGCAATCCCGGTAAACATTCTTTCTTTTGTGATTACATCTCTCCCTCCTGACATTTAGCTTAGAAATCCCCCATTTAAAAGAAAACATTCTCATATAGTAATTTTAAATTTTCTTTTTAAATTTTAATCATATTTTTTTTGCCAAAGCAAAAAATGGATGACTAAAAAAATTGAGATAAGTTACTTTTTAAAAAATATTTCTTTCAGAACTATCAGGTTCTATAAGACACGTTAAATATGCAGTGGAGCCCTGGCTGGCATAGCTCAGTGGATTGAGCGCGGGCTGCGAACCAGGCATCGCAGGTTCGGTTCCCAGTCAGGGCACATGCCTAGGTTGCAGGCCATGTTCCCCAGCAACCGCACATTGATGTTTCTCTCTCTCTCTCTCTCCCTCTCCCTTCCCTCTCTAAAAATAAATAAATAAAATCTTTAAAAAAAAATATGCAGTGGGAAGTGTTGATTATCAGTTTACTGGCCAGTAAATATGCCCAAATACCAAAGATAACAGCAACAAATAAATTATCCTGGGGAAGCTCATCACATGACTATGAGAAATCTAAGGAACTCATATGAGAAGTTTTGGAGTGCCTGTCCCCACTCTCCAACAGCCTTTTCTTCCAAGTCAAATACATACTGCATGAGAACTTCTGAGTCTGTAATAAAAACAGGAGCCAATGGGCTATGGACAGGAAATGTACGGTGACCACAAAGCAGTTCTTAACTCATCCTTGGGGGTTTGTCCAAGCAAACATGATAAAAGCAGACAGAACTAGAACATTCTTTTCCTCACAGTCAGATATAAGCCCCACCCATTCACACAGCAATAGATCAGCCTTACAAATCAAAGCATTTGAGACATGTCAGCAGCCTCAAAGTAACGTGAAAGTTTATATATATATGTATATGGAACCATGGCCAGATAATCATTTAAATGTCCCCCAAAGAGCCATCCTTAAACTAAAGGATTTGTGTATTTTTTTTCTTTTTCACCAGTTGGAGGAATAAAGTTTCTTTAAATAAACAAAGTCATTTATCTTTTGTCCCTCCTCTCTCCCTCTCTCTGTCTAAGATCCTATCCTTGCTTTTTAGATGGCTGATGGGTAGCTTCTGGTTGACAGATGTGCCAGCAAAGATGAACACCATGCCACCCAGACCAAGCAGTTCTTAGGAAGCAGAATTTATGACCCCTGCTAGGAATCATGTTGAAGTTGAAATTATACACTGTCCTCAGAAATTACGAACATGGCATAAATTATGTTCAGCCCAGAAAGGAGCTCCCATGAAACCATTGTTTTCTCGAGAAAATGTGTTTTGCCCTTGCAGCTGTTGCTGCAATGTAAACAGGCATCAAACACATCTTCAAACAAAGTGTTTGGATGACATGCCAGCATATAGACACATTCCAGATGTTTCCTTTCTCAGACAGTTTGTTATCACGTGGATGCAGGATGTGCTCAAAATGCCTTCTCATAGATTTACCTATGAGAAATCTTGTTTAATTTTCCCCTCCTTCCTGAGGTTTCCAAAAGTCAGTGGATTGATTCTATGTGGCTAGAAGATTCTGTGCACATTTCCAGAGGGTATATTGCTATAAATATAGAAACAATTTCATTTTCAGAATATTTCCAAAAGAAAATAAGCTGTCATGTTCTTGTGCATTTCTTCCATTTTGAGGAGGGGACCCTGAGAAGGAAAGAAGCAGAGAGGAGGAGCAATTCTCCACTAATTAGCTTAAAATCTCCTCCTTCTATTGACTGACATGACGCCCTTGCCAACAAGTTGCCAACCTGATTGCTATTCTTTCTTCTCTTAAAAATAATTTCTTTGGAAATATTTAAAAAGAGTATCACTCTTCTTAGTTGAAAAGATAATAAAAAGCAAAAGAATGAACCAAATCTATAATAAATCCTGTACTTCAAGCCTTTCTTTATATTACACAATCACACAGCAATGGATCAGCCTTACAAATCAAAGCATTTGAGGGCCTGCTAAGGGAGTAAAGCCAAGTCAATCCAAATGGAATTGAGTTTTATGATTACACCTGGCTCTGACATCCGAGTGTCCACAGCATCTCTTTAATAAAGATTTCTGGTGAATACCTGCCTAAGATATCAGACACTTCATATTACCACTGCATGATATTACTACTAGCTATAGTAATTTTTCACTTAGGTAACTAACTCTCTAAAATTTATCAAATATTTTAAGGTACATAACCTTATCTTGATATTTCTGTTCACTTCATCTTGAGAGAAGTCAGAGTAGAGATGAACAAAACCACAGAGAGATAGCAAATAGGAGGGTCAAGAGTTGAAGGGAGGTGTCTTATCTCAGCTTCTCCAGCATGCCTCCAATCTTGCTAGAAATAGGAGTCAAATATGTCATGGCTGCTCTTCCATATTAGACTTGGTGCCTTGTTTCAGATTTTTAATTAGTTGACATTAAATTATTTTATTAAAAGATTTCTTGTTGCATATAGGCTGATAGCATTAAGAAAGAAACCAAATATTGAATAAAATATTTATAATCTTTCTGCTAATTATTAGTAAGTAATTAACTTAAGAAAATGTGCAATGCTATATACCCTATGAAAAGTATACAATGCTATACTCTATGGTTAATTTAACTTCAACTTTCTTCTAAACAATATTTTTCAAAATTATAGAGTATGAATATTTTATAAAAGTTTTAAAAACACAGAAAATAATTCCAAAACTCAAAAGTCATTTTTGCTCTATTTCCACCCAGTCTCTGCATGTATAACTTTTCTTAAACATGATTGAGATTCCATTTCAATTTAAGATTATATTCTGAAAATTTGTTTGTATTCTCAGAAATTCTAAAGAATATCTTTTAATTAATGTTAGAAATGAAGTATATTGCTACTAACAATGCTGACAATAAAAGGCTAGCTAAAAATTTTAAACATTAACAAATATACACAATAATACAAACCAGTTTTTCATTTTCCAGACAAATGCAAGGTTCTTATCTGGTCATTCCCAACCAACTGCTGATTCCTTGAGTTCCATACAACAGGATGAAGTGTTAGTAACACCTGATAGCACTGCGGTGCCCATTTTAAGGGCTGAAGATGCAGAAAATGACAAGGAAACTGCAGCATCTGTAGAAGTCCATCCCAACATTAAGGTAAAAGTCACATGGTTGGTTATGCTAATATAATTTCCAAATTCTCCAAAGGTTTCCATTTCAAAGCATAGTCAAAGAGATTACTTCATTCTTATCTCAGTTTAGTTTCTTTAAAGGTAATCGTATCAACTGCCTCCAATCACTGGAAGAGTCATGAGTTTTATTCCTTGGGCTGAGGTGCTATATCATTGTTTAATTTCACAAAATTCAAACTCAAGTAAAACTTGTAGCTATAGAATGTGAAGAACATTATACAAGTTTACACATTATATGAAGAAAAAGAATAATAAATATTGAATGTTGGCTTATGAATTGTGAATGTGATATATATGTTGAATTATCATTTGTTTAAAAATAAACCTTCTTTCTTTTAAGGCTGAAAAATCTTCAGTACAAAAGTTGAAGGAAGAAAACCATGACCAGTCAGCAGATCAGGACCAGAGTCACAGCCAAGAGCTGGGATTACATGATCAAGAGGAAAGTGAAAGTGCCTTTCGTGAGAATTCGGAGTACACACCAACTGAAAGTGCATTGGACCCAAAAGAAGATGTGAGTGAACCTCAAAAGAAAAAACTCCCAGAGAACGTTGATTTCTTTGCTCCTAATGTTAGTTCCATTGTAGATTCTGACCAGCAAGAAAGTAACACAGAAACAGAAAAAAAACAAGAACAGCTTACAATTGATTCACATCCTCAGTTGAACAGGAGTAGTGAGCATGGTGAAGACTTAAGTGATCAAGAAAACCACCAGCAAGATCCAAACATTCCCAATGGAGATGAGGAAGGTGAAAAAGGGCCAGGTGCAGTTGGTACCCACAACCAAGAAAGGGAGACAGAATTTCCCCCAGAGCATTCTAACAGCAAGCAGGAAGAAGACAGTACCCAGTCTGATGATATTTTGGAAGAGTTTAACCAACCAACCCAAGTAAGCAAGATGCAGAAAGATGATCTTGAGCAGGTTCACCAAGAACAAGAACAGGGTAACTCCAATGAAGAAATGGAAGAGGAAACTATTTCAAAAATCAATAAGCACAATCAAGATACTGAATGGCAGAGCCAAGAGGGAAAAGTTGGCCTTGAAGTTATCAGTAACACAGAGGAGATGGAGAAAAAGACTGTTTCTGAGGCTTTGCTCATAGAGCCCGCTGTTGATGGTGATGATGGCCTCAGACACAGTGCAAGTGAAGACTACTTCATCCCAAGCGAGGCCTTCCAGGAGGCTGAAAGAGCTACTTCCAATTACCATCACATCAAACATGAGGAGCAAAGAGAAAGAGCACGTGAGAATGAGAATGTAGGTACCAGTGAACCTGGAGAATCCCAAGGGGTGAGATTATTTATTTATGGCAATGTTTGGTGATAAAGCAGTTAGGTTTATCAAGAAACAGCCATGAACTTTCTCTACACTCTCCCAGTCTCCTGTACTTATCTTTATCAGTACATTACTACCACTACAATTATTTCTTTTCCTCTGCATCTCTGTTATTAGGCTGAAAGTGCTTGTTTTATCTGTGTTCCCCTAGAAAGCAGACCCTGAATTTCAGTGTTTTTTTTTTAAGTTCAGGGAACAAAGAAGAGTAGAGAAGTTATACAGGGAAGGAAAAGAAGCTGATCAAAGGTACCTGATGAAAGCCATTTGGACAGTGAGAGAGCTGGGGCATTTACACAAGCTGAGAATTACCAGGAGGGGTGTTAATTGCCTAGAACTTGCAGTCTGTCATTTGAGCAGGTTAAATAGAATTACATGGCTTTGAAGCCACAAAGACACAGATGCCGCAGTTGAAAGTACCTGGAGCTAACTAGAATGGTAAAATGACAGATACGAGGGGTGGGAGGCACTGATGACTGCTGCTCCAATGCCTTGTCAATGTCCTGTCCTATCAACTTGAATTAGCAAGGTCTGCAAAATGCTCTAATAAGAGATCCAGCAATGTTTGTTAATTTAGCTATAAAGATTAAGAAGGACTTCAGCTACAACTTATTAAGAAAACACACAAAAATGATAATTGGGATACAGCAGAGAGAGGGGGGAGAAGCAGATTGCTATTTGGTTATTCAGTCATTTGGAGCTTTCATGCAAAACCCTGACAGCCACCCACCAGGAGGTCTTGACACAGCTTTTGGTGGGCAAAGTCAATGATAACCTCAATTACTGAGAACTCTGTTGTCATTCTAATGTGGATTTTTCTTACACTTTAGAAACTGGTAAGAAATGTTTACCAGCAGCTCCACAGAGATTTCTAACCACAGAATTGCATGATGATATTATATTTCTGCTGTTTTCCCAAATTCAAAGGGGAGGCTCCAACTTTGCTCCTGATGTTAGTACCAACTTTTATTAACTAATCTCCAGAGATACAGGACTGAATCCAGTTGATTAAGATAGAAATAGCTCCTGTATTCAAAGGATTCCTGTCTATTCCACAGTTGTGACTGGTGTCTCTTTTTGAGATATGAAAGGATTTGGATAGAAAAAGCTCTGTGAAGGTATGCACAGTAGAAACATAAATTATATAACATAAATTATATATAAAACATAAATTATATATAAATTATTATATATAGCTTTCCAATAGACTCAAACTTCTCGTTTTGTTATTATAAAGGCCAAAATAGCAGAGAGCTCACTGAATGAAGATGAAAGTTCAAGTGAAGGCAGCATGAGGGTATACAATGTTGGTGAGTATGGGCTAAGAAAGCTGTTTATGACTATGTCAGGGAAGAGACGGAACAGGCCACACTGGGCTATCACTACCCCTTCATTGTGACTACTGCACAGAATTCTCCTCTCCCCACTTCTCCCCAAGGAAGTCTCTCATAAATTGTAGACATTCTCTTGCGCACATTTGATACACAGTAGTCTACCCCATTTGTGGCTACGCTTTCTGCAGTTTCAGTTATCTGCAGTGAACAGCAGTCCAAAAATACTACATTTTCCCAACCATCAACATCATCTGCTCCTGACACCCAACCATCAAGATTGTCATGATGATCCAGGATCACCCAAAGCCAATGATCTTCTTCTTAACGTATCATCAGAAGGTCAATAGTAGCTTAACAGTACTTCTCAATGCCTAATTTCTAAATTATACTTTATCCTAGGTATGTGTGTATAAGAAAAATAACATACTATGAAGTGATTACTATCATCCATAATTTCAGGCACCCATTAAGGGCCTTGAAAAGTATTCCCTGCAGATAAGGGGCAGGGCTACTGTACAACTATGGGTAAATGTGTTTACAAACTGGAAGTCTTGCAATATTACTGCAAAAGATAGAATTCTTTTTATTTAAATCCTTTTTCCTTCTGAGAAGTCATTTTATCTTCTTGATTCTTCAATCCATAATTTACTAGTAAATTTAGGTCCCATATTTAATTAAGACACAGCTACCAAGCACAAATATTTCACATTTTAACACAACAAAATTCTCATGGCTTATCTGAACAACTTGTACAAAACTGCACTATAGACTTCAGACTATGACCATTGCAGGCAGACAAAGAGTTGTTTGTTCTTTCTAAATCTCTGATCCAAAGTGCATGAAAAATCTGGGCTATTGTGTAAAATAGTATGATGCCATAAAGCCCCACCTGAAAATTACATTAAAATGGTTTCTAACGTTTTCCCAAATTTTCTCTTATTAATGAAGGTGGAGCTAATTATCTGGATGAACTTGAGTTTACATATTCAATTTAGCTTATCCTGTTCAAACCTTTCTCTTAGATTCATGCATGAATTTCCAGTGTAAAAGAGGACACATGTGTCAGGCTGACCAACAGGGAAAACCCCACTGTGTTTGCCAAGATCCAGCGACTTGTCCTCCTACAAAGCTCCTTGACCAAGTAAGTATTCTACAAACTGGTCTCCAAGGGGCACCAACTAGTGATTTAAATGTTAGGAGCAATTGAATTTTTTTGTTAAAAAAAGGTAAAAGCCCAAGATACCATCTAATATTTGAATTAATATTAAATAGGAACAAATGCCAGCAAAATCAAAGAATTTCACCTGTGCCCCAAAGTGGTAATAATGGCACTGATCTATAAGAAATCATTTTAACATTCATTCTATCTTTGGAACATCTTCAGTTTTTATTCTACTGGACTCATCTAAAGTTAAATTGCCATCACCACTGGTATAATTTAGTTGATATTTTTGTGCCAAGTGGGATAGTTATAATTTTAATAGCCTCACCTACCTGACCACATGTGTGGCACAGCAGTTCTACCAAACAGACCATGAACTTTAAGGAGCAGAGTGCTTTCCCAATGAACATCTGGAAACATGACCTTTTCCTCATGCTTGTCTTTATTAGGTTTGTGGGACTGACAATGAGACCTATGCTAGCTCCTGCCATCTGTTTGCTGCAAAGTGCAGACTGGAGGGGACCAAAAAGGGGCACCAGCTGCAGCTGGATTATTTTGGAGCCTGCAAATGTAAGATTCTGTCACTACTGCCAACCACCGTTGCTGAGATGGTTTGGGGTGAATCTGCATATCTGAATAATACATTTATATGTACTCAGACACAAATGGGAGAAAACTAATGTAGTTCTGAACCCAGGCTGCACATTAAAATCAATTGGGAAGACTTAAAAAATAAGAAGAATGTGCAGGCTTTAACTATAAGAAATTTCAATTTTATTGTACTGGGTTGGAACCTTGGCATTGCTTTTCATTGGTTTTTAAAGTAACCTAGATAATTCTGATGTGCAGCCAGGGCTCAGAACCACTGCATAATGTTATCCACTTAATAACTCAGATGGAATTTTGCCAAATTATTTGTTCTTTTCTCTCATCATGTTAAGCCTCTGCCAAAAAATTTAATGACAGCATCTTCCTCCAGAAATTTTTTTAAATTGTCTTCCTTTCCCAGGATATTCTCAGTTGTCTTTGGATCTCCTCACTGCTAAGTGATTCTCCACATTAGCTGGGCTCTCTAATATTTCCATTTCTCTTCTCCTTATGGACACATGAGAGTATTAAACTTCTCAGCCCCTCACCCCCTTTGACTTTAGATGTTGCCATGTGGGTTCTTTGTCCAAGGAAATTTGAGCAAAAATCTTCTGTGTGTAATCTGGACAGCAGCACGTCAGATCTGGTGCACAGTTCTCCATGCCCCCTTCTCCTTGTGTTGAGATAGGGTTGAGATGGTGGAGTCTCCATCACTCTGAGCCCCACAGAGACTGCAATGAGCAGAGAGCCCTCCTGCCAACTGGTGTTGGACTTGTAACAGGTCCAAGAAGCAAATCTTTGATGTAATGTACCACATGATATCTCTATAGTTAACACTGCTGTCTGGTATATTTGAAACTTGGTAAGAGAGGAGATCCTGAAAGCTCTCAACGCAAGTAAAGAAAAAAATTTTGGAACTATATGAGGTGATGGATATTAACCAAATTTATTGTGGTAACCATTTCACAATATATGTGTGTCAAGTCATTATGCTGCACACCTTAAATTTATAGTGTTGTACTTCAATTATATCTCAATAGAACTGAAAAAAACAAACTTTGTTCCTTTAAGTCACTAGGATTTAAAATTATTACCTTGTGACCTCAGAATAAGCTAACTTCTACCTTTTCCTTTTTCCTCTAATAAATAGCTTTTGTGTCCTCCACCTCTAAATTCTAGTCTCTGGTTCTAGAGAAGTGGTTCTCAGCCATGGCTGCACATCAAAATTACTTCTGGAGCCTCTGAAACATCCTGATGCCCAGGCTTCACCCAAGAGCAATAAAATCAGAATTTCTTCTGTTGGAAGCTGACATCTGACCTGTTTTTTTAAACACACAAGGCGATTCTGCTGTGCCACTGGGGTTAAGGGTCACTGTTGTGAGGACTTGGTGGTGAGGATGCTGTCAGTTACCACACTTCCTGTCCTGTGGACTCCTATAGGACAAGAGTGAGCCCCAAAGGTTAACACTGATTTACTTTCTGGTTGAAACAGCTATTCCTCCTTGTACGGACTTTGAAGTGACTCAATTTCCTCTAAGAATGAGAGACTGGCTCAAGAATATCCTCATACAGCTTTATGAGTCTGACCCTAAACACACTGGATATTTAAATGAGAAGCAAAGGAATAAAGTAAGTTATCCACAATCAGCTCCCTAAGTGTATGTCTACAAGGCCTGAGGAAAAAGGTATCAGGGGGCGTGATGGGGGAAGGGCACTAAGTTCTTCTACATATAGCAAAAGCTCACTTTGCCTCCCTAAGCCTGGTTAGCACATATAGATAAACAGAACAAGAGTGGTCACATTTCTTGCCACAAGGTATGGGATATGACCAAATCATCCCATTCCTATGCAAAGGGCAAAAGCCTAAGCAAGGGCTCTTCACCTCATACCGAGAGCAACTTCTGGTTCAGCAAACTGAACCTTGGTTCAGCATTTATACATTCAGGCCTAGACATGTTATTTCAATCAAATTGTCTTTTGCCTTCATAAGCCAAACATAGATTTACGACACAGGAGAATTTGTTACTCACAATATCAGTAATATATTAAGATTAAACTGTGCAGAATATTGATTCCAGAAGTTCCCAGGAAAAATGTATTCATCAGACAGTCATTAAGTGCATCTTAGGTACCTGGAATTGATTAATGTGCTGGAGATCCAGCAATGAACAAAATAAAAATCTCTGTCTTTATCTAGACAAAAAGACAGACTCAACAAATAAGTGTATATGTATGCATTTAAATACATGTATATGTATATATTTATACAGGCAAATATCTATAAAATATGTCAGGTGGAATGAAATGTGCTATGAAGGCAAAAATAAAACAAGAAGGAGGGTGTACGTGAACTGTGTCAAATGCTATGTGCAGGTTGTGAGATAAGGACTAAGAGATGGTCACTGATCTGGAATGTGGTGATCGGAGTTGGACCTTGACAAGAGCTGTTAATACAGAGTAGAGAGGAGAAAAGCTTGAGTGGACAGTGTTCAATAGAATAAGAGGGAGAATATGGAAACAGCAAGTATAAATAGTATTTTCAAGACATTTCGTTGTAAAGGGAAAATGGGAAATAGAGTGGAAGCTGGAGGGGAATGTGAGTTTAAGAGTTCCCCTCTGCCAGTGGGAGATGGTAGAGGATAATTGTGTGCTTCTGGAAATAACCCAGTAGAGGAGGAAAGATACCCAACTGCCACAGGGTATCCTTGAGTAAATGATAAAGGGTGGGCTCCTGAGCATCAGTGAGGGATGGGCTTAGGTTAAGAGCACAGGAAGTTTCATGCATGGTGTTAAGAAGGGAAGTTCATAGATGTGGTCATGGGAATGGGTAGAAGTTCCAATCTGACTGCTTTTAATTACTCAGTAAAATAATGGGTAACGTCACAAGCTGAGAGTTTTCCACATATTGCCCTCAAATAATTCCCACCCTCTTTTTTCAATACATCATCACAAAGAGTCTTGAGAATATTAGAAACAAGGCAGAAATTTCAATGAGGGTGGCCCAACATTGTCTCAGCAGGGTTGCACTGAGACTGAGCTGGCAGTGGGTGGCAATACACTGAAGATTAAGAAAGGAATATGCCACCTGGGAAGTGCAGGGCTTCCCACTTACTAATCAACAGTTTTGCCTAAATCAGCTTAGCCCTTTTCAACTAAACCTTCTCATAGTTTTAAGGAATGCAATAAACACTATTTAGTTAAAAGAAAAAGTCAAAAAAGCCATATTTGTTTTGAAAATTTTTTTAAATGTTAGCGGTTATTCAATGTAGAAAGAAGAAAAGCTGTAACGTTCATTAGAAGGCATTTCTTCTAGTCTAATACAATGGCCTGGGCTTGTTTTCATCTGACATGTTATTATTACTCTTCAAGTAAGGTTGAGCAAGAGATCATTTGATTACACTTCTCTGATCCTCTGATGTTCTATCTTGTCACTTCCTAATTACAGGTCAAGAAAATTTACCTGGATGAAAAGAGGCTGTTGCCTGGGAACCATTCCATCGACCTTCTCTTAAGGGACTTTAAGAAAAACTACCACATGTATGTGTATCCTGTACACTGGCAATTTAGTGAACTTGATCAAAATCCTATGGACAGGTAAAAACTCTTTAAGTTCCCATAACTAAGTCATGTCCCTAATATAATGTCTAATTATCTGTACAAAGAACATTCTAAACAGATTTAGGAAATTTCCCAATTTTAGTCTAGAACACTGAAATGCCAAACAAATGTGGTTAGGTGTCTAAACATACAACTGCTTTGGAAATAACAGATTATGGCCACACCCCAGCTCCCAAATTCACTTGTTAGGGTCCAGCCTCCCACAGAGACTCTCATAACTCTCACTGTTGATCATAAAGTCCCAAGATAATTTGATTGGCCCAGTTTGGGCCAAGTGCCTATATCTGGAACAGTCAGGCATGACCAGATTGGACAAACATGATTGCTGGGGTGCAGCCTTATAAATTTAGGGTAGACAGAGGATAGTGAAGAAGGAAACTTTGTGAATTGACACCCCAAAAGCTGTGTATCTTACTCATAAATAGTTTATTTCATTTGCAACTTTTCATGAGTATACTACTTATTCGTCATACTCAGCAACCTTGTGGAAGAAAAATGCCCTTGGTGATTTTAAGTATTATCTTTCATACACAAACCACTCAGTTAATAGGCTGCCATTTGTATCATTGCAGAGTTTTGACACGTTCTGAACTCGCTCCTTTGCGAGCCTCTCTGGTGCCCATGGAACACTGTATAACTCGCTTCTTCAATGAGTGTGACCCCAATAAAGATAAGCACATCACCCTGAAGGAGTGGGGCCACTGCTTTGGACTTAAAGAAGGTAAATTCATCATCATTGTCCAGACAAACCCTGAGCCCTGTAGCCCTTATAGAGCTAGGTCCCACTGTGCATTCAAGTTGAAACCTAGACACAGCAAGGTGGCAGTGTTCCAGACAGGACGCCTTCAGAGTAGGTGCTATCATGGCAAGGTTAAGTTTTACTCCCTTTATGATACCCTGATTTCAAAGAGTAGCAAATGTGAATATTTAGGGAATAACTACATTGAGGTCTCAGCAGTTGGTAAGCCTGAGAAAATGATGTGAATCCAGAGAATTGTGCCAAATCTCAGAAGACTATATTTTTAAATATATTTTATTGATTATGCTATTTTAATTGTCCCAATCTTTTTCTCCCCTATATCCTCCTCCACTCTGTAGCCCCCCAACCACCAGCATTCCCACCCCCCACTTAGTGTATGTGCATAGGTCGTACATATATGTTCTTTGCTTCTCTGTTTACTACGTTATTCTTAACCTCCCCTGTCTATTTTGTACCTACCATTTATTCTCTTTACCTTATCCCCCCATTCTGGCCCCTCCCTCTCCCTCTGATAACATTCCATGTGATCTCCATTTCTGTGATTCTGTTCCTATTCTAGTTTTTTCTTGCTTTGTTTTGTTACTGATTTTTAAGTTCAGTTGTTGATAGTTGTGGGTTTGTTCTCATTTTACTATTCACAGTTTTTTATCTTCTTTTTCTTAGATAAGTGCTTTTAACATTTCTTATAATAAGGGCTTGGTGATGGTGAACTCGTTTAACTCGATCTTATCTTGGAAGCACTTTTATCTGCCCTTCCATTCTAAATGAAAGCTTTGCTGGATGGAGTAATCTTGGATGTAGGCCCTTGCCTTTCCTGACTTCAAATACTTCTTTACAGCCCCTTCTTGCCTGAAAGGTTTCAGAAATCAGCTGAGTCTGATGGGCACTACTATGTAGGTAACTGTCTCCTTTCTTCTTGCTGCTTTGAGATTCTGTCCTTATCTTTAATCTTGGGTAACTTAATTATGATGTGTCTTTTCTTGGAACCAATTTCTTTGGGACTCTCTGAGCTTCTTGGACTTCCTGGAAGCCTATTTCCTTTGCCAGATTGGAGAAGTTTTCCTTCATTATTTGTTCAAATAAGTTTTCAATTTCTTGCTCTTCCTCATCCATCTGGCATCCCTATAATTCCGATGCAGAGCATTTGAAGTTGTCCTGGAGGTTCCTAAGCCTCTCCTCATTTTTTTTTGAATTCTTGTTATTTTATTCTGTTCCACTTGGATGTTTATTTCTTTCTTTTGTTCCATATAATTGATTTGACTCTTGGTTGCCTTCCCCTCACTGTTGGTTCCCGGTATATTTTCTTTCACTTCACTTTGTGTAGCCTTCATTTCTTTCTTCATTTTGTGACTGAGTTCAATCAATTCTGTGAGCATCCTGATTACCTGTGTTTTGAACTCTGCATCAGATAGGTTGGCTATCTCCTTGTCACTTAGTTCTTTTTCTGGAGTTTTTTTTTTTGTTTGTTTGTTTGTTTTCCCCTGGGCCATACTTCTTTGTCTTGGAGCACCTGTTATGTTTCAGAAGTGGAGCCTTAGGTATTTGTCACGTCAGGGCAACCCTCTTGCAGTGTTGTGGTGCTGTGGGGGAGAAGTCAGAAAGGGAACAATGCTGCTTGCTCGGCTCCCACCACACTGTCACTTCCCACAAGCAGATTGTGTTCTTTCAGGAGCTGATTCACAGGTAGATGGGTTTGTGTACATTTTGGGACCCTATGAGCCTCTCCAATGGACTCTTGTGTGAGATAGGAAGTTTCCCCCACTGCCACAACCCCCACAAATGTTTTACAGCCAGGGGTTTTGAGTTTTTAGTTTCCCACTCTAAAACCTGGGTTTCCAGGTCTGTCTCACTCCCCTGTTGTTCCTCTCAGCTTATCTGCACATGAATGTGGGATCTCCCAGATGGTCTGCTGCCTTGCCTTGCCATGTGTCCTCTCTGCCCAGGCTGCTCATCTCCACCCCTCCGTACCAGTCTAGATGAATGTTTCTTTATTCTTGGTGTGGGACTTCCATGCAGTTTGCTGTTCTGGCAGTTTGGTTGTTCTTTGTTTTTACATTGGTTATTATCCTTCTTTTGGTTGTGTGAGGAAGTGAAATGTTTCTGCCTACACCTCCATCTTGGCCAGAACTCAGAAGACTGCCCTTCTGAGGGAAGGATTTTATATCCTTTCTTAACCTGGGTACTGAGCTGAACTTTTAAAAGTCATATGTAAAGAGTAAAACAGCTATCCTCGCTCTGCCATTGGGGAATTCATTACCAACACACTGAGAATTGGGTCTTACATCACACGTTGTGTCCCAATGTTATTCCTTTAATCCAAAAGTGACCGATTACTTCATCTACACAATTACTACACAAAATATGTATGTGACCAAAACTGCTTGTAGATTGTAAATGAACAATGAACATCAAATCTCTAAAGCGAACATCAAATCATCATATATTCATATATTCACAACATACATGTAGAATGACATGTAATTAAATAGTAAAAAAAAAGTAAGTTCCTGAAAGGTCAGAATTTCTGAGAAAGAAGTAACTTGTGTGACCTTCACTTTAAAAATATTCTTTATGCATATGCATAATGACTTAAAAGTAGAGAGACAGAGCTGAGAGTATGGTTTAGTTATTTGTTCATAAATAGATAAAAACAAAAGGTTAGTTCTTTGTCTCTTCAATGTTATTCTGTGAAATAAGCACTGTAATGAACAAAGAATGTATATTTTTGTAAGCAACTAGTTCTGGGTATTAGTTGTCTATGGCTGAATAACAAAGCTTAGAAACTTAAAATCCCTCTCACAGTTTCCAAGGTTCAGGATTCCAGCTGTAGTTTACCCAGATGGTTCTGGCTGAGGGTCTGCTCTAAACTCCTGCACAGGGCAGCTGTCAAGAGGCTTCAGCTCCCCAGCACGTGGTCCTCCCCACAGGACTGCTCACAGCATGATACCTGCTTTCCTCCAGAGTGAAAGATCAGGGAGAGGGAATCCAAGCCTGAGGCCCTGATATCTTTTATAACCTAGTCTCAGAAGTGACATATTACTTCTGCCATATTAGGGTCACACGGACCAAACCTGCTACAATGTGGGAGGAGATACAGGAGGTGGGGATCCTTGGGAGCCACCTTGGAGGCCGGCTGCCACATACAGTTTATACCCTGTCAGCATTCATAAAAAAAAAATAATGTTATTACGACTCAGATGTACAAGGAACATGTATATAGGACCCATGGTGGGTACTGATTGGGGAGGAGCAGGGCAGGGGAGCAAAGGGGGAAATATTGGGACAGCTATAATTAAATAACAATAAAAAAGTAAATACAGACAAAAAAGATCCAGATTCATACAAATAATGCCTATTTCTGTTCTAACACCTATTCTATAAGCATAGTACTTACAAATTCAAATATATCCATAAAAATGGTCCCATGTTTTCCAATTCTCATGTTAAAAGATACCCAAGTACAGCTGCCCACCTATTCCACTCCATTTGGAAGAGGGAATAACTTAGCCGGAGCAGGACATACTTACATATGCCCTTCTATATGGAACTGGATTGAAAAGGTGAATTTGAACCATTCATTTAAAGAAACAAGTCATGCTTTGCTGTTCTTCAGAAACTTCTAGCAGTTCTTCAGCCTGTAGGCTCTCTCAGGCTCTGTGCTGGCCAGTTGTCTGGGAGGAGCAGGAAGAGCTTAAGATTCAGTGGCTCGTAAAGCTCCTAATGGTCTTGTTTGTTCACTGTGGTTTGGCTGTGATTACATTATTTTGAAGAAGGGAAAAAATTATCACACAGTGAGGCAATAAAGCAGCTATGAAACATTTGGTCAGAACAAGTAAACACGTTACTGCTTTGGGATGCAGCTAGGGAAAGCAAAAATAAAAAAATCTCTATTTGTAAGTATACCCTTTATTCCCTTGGGGCTGAGAATTCAACAGAAGACAAGATAATTTTAGCCAGGGTTTTCCTGAATTTTAATTGCCTTTCATGTGAGCTAAATGCAGTCAAATATTCCAGCTCTGTCATTAACTATCTATGTGAATAGATAGCATGCCACTCATACCCAGCAGGTCTCATTCTCCTGTATAAAAACAGTTCAATTAAGAGAAGGAGGAGTCTTATTCACTACCCAGGACGTAACATATGTGTACTTATTGACATATATCACACTAATCTTTAGAAAATCTTCCAAATGAGACTAATAGGGTAAACAAGTCAGATCATGCAGGTCCTACCAAGCCAGTTAAAGACATTATCCTGGGAGTACTGAGAGATCACCAAAGTGTTTTAAACGAGAGAGTGGTTTCATTGAATTTGTATTTAAGAAAGTTTCTTTTGGTTATGTTGTGGAGAAGTCAAAGAACAGTGGAGATGATATTGTGGTAAATTCAGGCAAGAAAAGATGAGAACTTGAACTAGGGCAGTTACATTAAAGAAAAGAATAATAAACATACTCAACATATGGACTAAAAATATAAATGTATTCAAGATATATTCAAGAATACAAGCCTACTCAAATATATGCTAAATAAGTAAATTTATGAGATTGTTATCCCAATTTTACAAATGAAGCCCATGCTCAAAAAAATACATCAAAGCTCATACTCTTTCCCACTCTTAGATCAAAAGGAAGATTTATATTAGGCAGGAAAGTTACCTGGTGCCCCCACAGGGCAGTAGTTTAGTATGCTTCCAATTAATCTGCTTTAAGTATTTGCTCAATAATTACTGAGTGAGGGTGGGCCATACTGGTAAGGAGTGGTCTTATCTCTCCCAGAGGAGGCTGTTTTCCTCTACATGTGCGGCAATATATTCTTTTCCAACTATTTGATTGGAGATTTGATGTAACTGGCACTCCACACCTCCTTATTTCCATTGTTTTAGCAACCCTATAGATTAGTATACTTGCACTCTCGGCTGGGCCTCCCCTCAACATCCTCTATCAGCAGTTCTCAGCCCTATATCAGAACTACCTGCGGAGCTTTCTAAAAACGTACACACCATTGGCCCACCCCTGTGGCTTCTGATTCAGGAAGCCAAGAGTGAAGCCTGAAGTTATATATTTTTAAAAGCTTATAGGTGATGTTGATGTCCTACCAGGGCTGAGAACCGTCATGCTGCCTTATTAATTACTGCTCCAATCCTTCAGCTCTGTCATTTGTTTATATTACTCCTTTGTCTAGTTTCTAAAAAAGTGCTTTGCTTTGTTTTCATTTTTTACAGAAGACATAGATGAAAATCTCCTGTTTTGAATTAAAATCTGGAAGAACTCAAATTTTCCAGCAACCTCCTCTGTTCTGGCCACTTCTGAAATACGTGCAGCCATGACACTCGTAGATTTAATTTAGCAAATGTTTGCATGTCTCAGAAAACAATGAGTGTAATTGCTTGATAACTGTATGTGCACCAGGCATTTAATATTAACTTTGGAAATAAAACTTTAAAATTAAGTAAAGTCAATAAATGCAAACTACTATATGCTGTTTGTAAACAGGAGCTTAATGCATCACTCCACATCCATTTGTGAGATATGTTCATTTTGCCCATTATATAATATGCATGTCAAGAAAATGGAATAATGCTCATTTGTTGTTAATGTATATTATTTTCAATATCTTAATACCCTAATAAAAATCCATAGAATCCCAAATGTTTATTCAAATTTATTTCTAATCATTTATTTAAAGACCAACCCAGGGCTCACACTTCATATCTAATCACAATTGTGTTTCCTAGACCCTGCAACATAAAAAAAAATTGTGAGTGTGACTGGAAAAAATGCTTCCTATGGGAAACAAACATTCAGTTG
Source organism: Tonatia bakeri (assembly GCA_004024845.1). Classification (NCBI taxonomy): domain Eukaryota; kingdom Metazoa; phylum Chordata; class Mammalia; order Chiroptera; family Phyllostomidae; genus Tonatia; species Tonatia bakeri. The sequence continues at coordinate 110,692 of PVIA01004989.1, forward strand.
TTAGATGGTAGTTGCTCATGAATGTCCTTTGTCATAATGTAAGTTTAAACAGAAAAAATGGAGGGTCTTTACCAAATTAAATTAAAATGTGAATGATTACACACTACTTGATACAACTAATTTTAGCTTTTACTCAGGCATCCATATATGTTTAGAGAGAGGGTAGCCCTGAAAAATTTCTACACATTTCATGTCCTCAATATATAGTAAAGATAACATGGACAGTGGAGATTCCTACATAGTCTTTGATGGCCAACATAGTCAGAGATAAATATTAGTACTATAAATTGGAAGCAAGAAAATTTATCATAAATCTGTTCTCATTTGATCTCTTCTTTGGTAACTATTAGTATAGTAAGAGCTAGATTGCAACAGTATAAAAGTCACCATAATAGAGTTTTCCAAAGTCTGGAAGACCCTGTCACCCACTTTATTCTACTTTAAATATCTCAAATAAAATAAAATGTTTTTAAATATATTTTCCTACAGAAAATAAAAGACATCAATATAATTAGCTTTGATTATTTTTTCAAACAATCAAAAATGTGTTGTTAAGAGCCTCATCTATGATAACCACTGAGAGAGTGTGCCCCTAAGTTTTTATATCAGATTAATCTCCTCTGATTAACGTCAAAGTTGCTTTTTTTTCCTTAGCTCAATGGGTCACTTCTTAACTAGACCACAACACACCATATAATATCTATATAAAGTTCAGTTTGATGAATCAGAATCTAATTATTATTTATAATTTTTCCCAACTAGGGAAATACTAGAATTTTCTTATGTGTAGCTCCAAAGAAATGTCATAAGAGGTCTTAACTAATTACAAACCAAGTTTCTAATTATAAATTTTCTGGGAACAGTGAAATTGTATTTGGAGGTATTAATTTGACCTAAATTATTATTTTAAAGTTTTTTACATGTTTTGGAATAGTGAAAAGTGATTTTACTGCTAAAGACACTACCTAAATATTTACTAAAACTGTTTTAATTGAAAATAACTTTCATTTTGAAGTGAAAAGTATTATTTAATAATAGGGAATTATAGAAGCTTAAAATTTTCTGTCTGTTAAGGCTCCCATGTGCATTGCTGCCCTAAATGATATATTGTAGAAGCACTTTAATATTCTTGGTGGGCACAGTTTTAATTGTGGGTTGTGATAAAGACATTAGTCTAATCCCAACCAAGGGGATAAAGTTATTTTCTCAGTAATCATATTTTCTCAGTAATCAGAGATAGACTTACAGCCCTATCTCTGTGTAATTGAGATACTTTGTAAGTTGGAGTTTCTAGTCTGGAAACAGTTATTCAGCTTAGCTTTGAATTTTGTGACTCATATTGCCCATAACCATAAAGGTATTAATTAGTAACACAACTTAAATACCAGATGGGTGTCAGATTCTAGGAGACCACACTGTTCCTTGAATTCTTGCTCCGAGGGCCATTTGAAGCAAAGGTAATTTTAAAAGGACATATTTGGGCTGATTCTATTGCACTGGGTAAAAGAATGTAAGATGTTCTTGTGTTGGATAAGTTAATGATTTCTAATAGTCCCAATTAACAAACGTAAAAAGAAATTGAAGGTTCAAATCTAAGGAAGAAAAATACAAAGGGGAAACATGAAGAAGGAGGGAAAGGGGGATAAGTTGCCTAAATTCAGGCACAATAAAAGAGTACAAGGGTAAATCTGATTTCAGTTTCAAATACAAACAATATAGTTGATGGGCAACTTATATATGAAGAGATATAACTTGTTTCAGATGGTAGGGATAAGAACATGATGAAGTTGATTTTTTTCTTCCAAAATTCAGTTCTAGAGTTCAGTGATTTGCTCAGAAACTCACAAGGTAAGTTCATTTGAATTATAACTGGTTGAAGACCATAAAAAGGTTTGTTTTCAGAATCAGAGAGCCAGTAAAGATGACATTTATTTGCTTTATGGAATCTACTCATATTGTACTTATTATCTACCAACTCATATCATTTCCTTCTTGAGAAATTATAATTGCAGTAACAGCATCCAGACCTTGAGGCTGTCTGGTGAGTCTCATGGCGGCAGAAGCTCAATGTGGATTTATTTGTATATTACATAAGAAATCCCATTTGAGACAGTAGTGGTACATTTCCAATAGTAAGGTTAGTAGAACAATGGTGTTTGAAGATTTGTGGGTAGAGATCACAAATTCAAATAACTTCAGGGACCAAACAGGTATAGATTGAATTATGAAATTATGAGGAATAGGAATTGTATGCAATGTTATGAGCCAGAGAATGCTACTTTTATCTAAATGCATTTGAAGTGTTTTAAAGCAAGCACTGTCTAGGCTTACAAAACCTGAATCTAGAGGCAGAATTTAGCCTGATCACTATTTCAAAACCTCTAATTAAACAGTCTATTTACAATGGGAATAGGACTTAGATAGAAAAATCTCAAAATGATCTCCTAACCCTTCCATTCCAGACTCTTTCTTCAGAATGAAATTTCTCATCCTGGCTGTCCTTTTGAGCACTGTCCCCGCTCTGCCCATCCCTGTGAGTACTCCCCGCCAGCTATGCACTCCACTTCCAGTTTCGAGGTGGTGTTTCTGGGCTAGAAAGCACTTTCCTTTCACAAAAGAGGAAAGTGGAGTCCAGGAAATTGTAGTTTGGGGAATGCACTGCTTTTACAAATCCCAGTTTCATGCACCATTTGCTAAGTGTGAGACCTTGAGAAAAGAACTAACCCATGGCTTCCCTGTCTGTAAAATGAGTTGTAAGAACTACCTCAGAACCTTGTAAGAATGATAAAAATGCATCTAAAGCACTGAAGAGTTCTAATTGGAACATAGGAAACTCTCAGATAAACTTTGCAACAAAGAACATTCTGCAGTGACCTAGGTCTTAATGACACAGTTTGAATTGAATGTTATTTACAGTGTTCGTACCCCAAACCATCTCGTCTTGACTATAGCCGTGCTTTCTACATCCGTACAAATGGGATCTGTGAGTCTAATCTGTGTTTATTACAGTCTAAATAAGTAGGACATGGAGTAGACAAGAAACTCTCTCCCCTGCACATTTTTTTTCTTTTGCAACAAAGGATCTTTGGGAGAAGTTAGGGAGCTTTCAAATCTTGTGTTTGGTGATACAAAATTTAAATTTACACTTCCATTCTAAATGTAGAGAACTAAACTGAGAACATCGTTGATTCAAATATAAAGAGGCATCCAATATGTAATTAACCCAAAGAAATATGAATAAAACATTTTTTTGGAAGTAAGTTTAAAGACAAAAAGTACAATGTTCTAATCACTGGACAAAATTAATTCAACTTTCCCCTATTAGGTACTCAAACATGTTTTATTTCAGAGGTGAAACTACACCACTGATGTGGTGTAATGCTCAGTAGTGGCTTGTTACCTATTCTCGTTAGAATAAAATCTCTTTGTAATGAGTAATGTACTGCTACATGTTGCTTCACCATATTGCTGTTATTGTTTTACAAGCTTGAGCAAGCTGGAGGCAGTTCCAGTGGTCAGGTAAGCTTCTAGTTGTATTTTCAAATGACATGTTTGTCATTTTAAAAGTTTGCAGTTACCTGCAATCGCTGACATCATGGTTCTTTTTGCAGAGATTTTATTTTTACCCACCACAAGGACCACCATTTTTCCCTCAGTTCCCATTTCTCCCACCCCCACGACTGCCCCCGGTAAGTATGGGTTTGGGAAATCTCCAACTGTGAAAAACGCATTTATTAGTTGGGTGATGGTCATGAACATTTCCAAACTTTAATACAGAACCACGAAGCTCTGTGAGATCGCCAGGCATTAGCTGCACATGTCCCCTCCCCGCAGAGCTTCTGGTAATGCGTGACAAGGGGGCGACAAACTTCCCCACAAATCCTCAGTGATTTCTTCCAGTGTCGTTCTCCACTTGCCATCAAAAAGGTGTTTATACTGAATTACTTTAACTATGATGAGGCCACTCTTCATGGAGAGAATACTAACCTCTTGTTGTAATACTCATTGTTTCTTTTTCTAAATCCCTTTGTTGCTTTCTTCTAGCTAGAGATTTTTTCCAGCTCTCTGTTTTTTTCTCACAGGTCAACAATATCATTAGTTTTCCCTTCTTACTGGACCCTCTCCCATCTTCCTAATGCCTGGATTCTTAGAATACTTTATTAAATAAAGGCCACAACTGTGCTAAATACGTAATAGAATTGCCTTTATTCTATATGTCATGCTTTTGTTGGTACAGACAGCATTCATTCAGTTAATATTTACTGTGTCTACCACCATATAATAGGGTCTATGGTGAGGGCTGGAATACAAAGAGTATGAGGTAAGTCTGATGAGGAAGAGATTCACAGAAGAAAAAACTGATTTGATAAGTGCTTCCAGATGTAAATACAAAGGTGGCTTAGACTGTGGATCAAAAACGTCATTCACAGAGATGGTACCTGGCCAGGTCCTGAAGGAGAGGCAGTGGGTGGGGCACTCCCAGCCCAGGGAACCACAAATGCCTGGGACAGACCTAAGAAGGACATGGCAACTTGGGGGGAGAATGACCACTACAATGAGGCTGCAACATAGGTTGGAAACATGCTAAATTTGGACAGCATTTAAACAACGATGCTTTGGAAGGTTCACACACATTTTAAAATAGTATCTTGCTTAACTTTTTATCACCTAAATATTTAAATAGTAATATGATTTTTGAATAATTTTGGTTTTCTATTTAAATATAACAAACTCCTTCCCCTTTGCTCGTGTTTAATTTCAGTTTATTTCTCAACTTTAAGTAGGCTTTTGTAAATTTGTCAATGAAGTTACAGTCCTCGGGGAAACATTCTTCTTAATATTTTCACCTCCTAACTGAATATCAGCCACTAAGTTTTTAAATACTTGTATTTTAATTAATTGCTAATTATTTTGGTTCTAGTTAAATCTAGGTGCATCATTTCCTTTTTGAGAGCTGACATTCAGTAAGATGTTTTTAAATTAACACAAAATTCTGGAGTCTTGGTTCCTAATTAGAAGAGTTGGATTCCCAGTCAGGGCACATGCTGAGGTTGCAGGTTCAGTCCCTGGTCAAGAGGCAACCAACCAACATTTCTGTCTCAGATCGATGTTTCTCTCCCTCCCATACCCTTTCTCTAAAAATCAATAAGCGTGTTGAAGATTTAAAAAAATTAGGAATCTCTGTTATTTAAAAAATCATGTTAAATCTATGTGGAAAAAAGAAATCACTATTTGAAATAGAACTCTTCCTTCCACCAGGTGGCAGAATAGCATTAAGTATCAGGAAAAGAATGACCTGTGGAGGAACTGATAGATTTGCAATTACCAACACGTAGAAAAGATTCCTCGGCTTTAGGTTTGAATAATTAAGCAAACTAAGCATATCTCTTGAAAGACAAAAATTATTTAAAATCCATTAGAATGTAACCTCCACAACTAGAGGGTGGGATCCCTGAGAGCACGTAATTGCTCAATACATAACGGTGGATGGATAGATGGATGAAGAAAACACGCCAAAACAAAATGTTCACATTTTATTTTATTCACAATTCACCTTTTTGTTCACAATTTCACTTTTCTGTTTTTTATAGATTTTAATTCCCCTTCCCTTTCCTTTTCCATATGATCCAAATCAGGTAATTATACTTAAAAGTTCCCTTTTTAAAAGTATTTAAATGACTACAAAACTTGAAAATTCTTTTGATTTAATCAGAGAAAATCTGATACCAAGAATTAATGGTCATCATTCTCTTTTGGGGATCATTAGTTATGGACATTTTGTCTGATTTGAGTCCTTTGATGTAGAAATCTCACATACCCTTGAAAACTGAACTACCTATATAACCTGAGATTTCCTTGATTATGTAGAGGGAATTCAAGAGACCAGTAGAAAAGGCATTTTAAATCAAATAACCTGGGGATGCAAGCTCTGCCATTTACTACTCTGGATTAATCTCAAACTCCTTTGAGCCTTACTTTCTTCTTGAATATAAAATAGTGAAATTATTTGTTTATAGTCCATTTTACCTCTTAAATTTTATGCTTACATTTGCCTTTAATGGACTGGGAGAAAATGCATTCATGTTAAGATGGAATTTCTTCTAGAAGCCTCTGAGCTAGATTTAAGGTTATGGTCATGGTATAAAAGGATTATTTAAGTTTTACTTTTGATGGAATTTTATTGAATGAGGAATAATTACATATCACAAGACTGACTCAGTCACAAACCAAAAAATAAGTTGTATGTATGACAGCAACTTTCCCTAAAATTATAGGAAGTGACATTGAAGTTTTCTTTCACAAAGAAGTGACCCCAAAATATAGCCTTTTTCCAACCCAGTAAACATAAGTGTGCTGATCTTTCCAGAGGTCCCTGATTTCTGGAGCCCATGAGAGAAAACGGGGGAGTTGGCTGAGGGGGTTTACCTAAAAGACTAGTGAATGTGAATCTTAACAACATAATTTTAGAAATCTAAGAATTCTAAAAAGCATGTTTTTATTAATCAAGGTAATATAAAATATGTAACATAAATAGATAAAATGCTGAATTATACCTCCTTGATTATTTTATTATCTCCTTTATTTTAGGTTCTGACACCTAATGATCTTATACAGGTAAATAAATATATTATAGACTGTCAATCTATTAAATGTATAAAAACATTACATTCCATACCCTACTTAAGATTAGCCAGTTCACTATGAAAATTACTATCTTTATTATTCTAATTCATTTGGAAACCAAAAAAAGCACAACTATTAAATTTAAAGACAAAAAAAATTTCAATACCTGCAAACAGTTCTTTTATTTATTCAATTCATCCAAACTATAAATCAACAAAATAATCTCTTCTATCATTAATGTGTGAAAGTGAAGAATCAAAAGACTTAAGAGTATAGAATAAATTGCTTTAGGAAAGATGAAATAGACTTGACTATTTCTTCACTAACAAAGCATTAGTGTAAACATAATGCATTAATGACTATTACATCTAAATCCCAACAGATAATTCTTTAACTGAATCTCATGCACATCATTCGATGTTTTGAGGAGGCCTTTTATTGATACAGTAAGTTATTCAGAGTCTCACTTTACAAAAACACAAGAGAAATATTTCAATGGAATTATAAAAGGTAACATTAAAAAATTCTATTTCCCAGTCTAAAAAATACTTTTCACACTTAAACATTTTCTGAAATCAAGATACATCTCACAACAGATACATACATTTCATCTAGATCCCCTTTTTCTTTAAACTACTATCATTAACTAAATGGTACACTTTACACAATTATGGTATCTTAGAATTAGGGATATGCAGTATTTCATAAAAATGTCAGAAAGTTAGACGTAAATCATTTGTGTGCCTAAGATAAAATTTTCAAGATTCTTCAACTGACTATTTAAAGTCAACCATCTTGAAGAATACTGAAGCATCCCAGAAACTTTAAGATCAAACAAGTGGCTTCCAAGCCTAACTAAGAACCTAAGTCTTTTGAGTTCAAACAGCTAAGTCCTCTTCCTATGATCTGTTCTATTTAATCAGCATTATAATCCAACTCTAAAAGGAAAATGAAAACTTCTCCATATTTCTAACTAAAAATGTTTTAGGCAACTACTACCTTCAATGATGATTGGTAACTACAAAATTAGCAAGCTCATCCTTACATTAAAATGAGGCTAAAAGAGCACTAGCTTGTGGTTGAAAAGCCCAAATTCTAATCTCGTCATTACAATTAAATTATCTGTGTGACCTTGGGTAAAATATGTATTTAGCACCAAGTTCCCTTCCAGTGAAAATCCTGACCCCTCAGACACATGACTTACTCAAATTACCCAGATCCGAACACTTAATACCTATTTATAGTTTATTTTTTCTGAACTTTTTAAAAGTGCTGCTGGCCACAGCCCATCCTGGAAAGAATCCTGACAGAATAATTTATAGAACTGCTGTAACTTCATGATTATAAATTTTTTTCCTCCCAGTGATCCGAGTTAAGTCAGGGAGCTGGAAAAGGCATCCTAAGAGAACAAACATCATCTCAGATCAAGAAAAAGGCAGGACAGTGTTTAACCCGACAGCTCTACAAATAGAGATCTGTTTTCTAGGTAGAAAGGTCAATTTCTTGAGTAAACTACCTGTCTTTTAAAGGAGAAGGACCATATGGAAAGTACAAAGCAATGTTTTTCCAGTGAAACTGGCTGGAAAATACTTCTGTTTGCTGGTTTTTTCTTTATTGTCATTTAACACCAACAGTATTAAGTGAAATGCGGAAGTCACTAAATAGCCTTCTGTTAACCGAAATGTTAAACTGTCTCTGGTATTACAGGTGACTTTTTTACCAATTTCCCCATTTTTTAATTATAAATGACAGAATTAAGAGAATTTCAATCTATATATTATATATTCATTTAAAAATCTTACATCATGCACCCTGGCTGGTGTGGCTCAGTGGACTGAGCACTGGGCCTGTGGACCAAAGGGTCGCTGGCTCAATTCCCAGTCAGGGCATACACCTGGGTTGTGGGACAGGTCCCTGGTTGGGGGCGTGTGAGAAGCAATTGGTTGATGTTTCTCTTCCTCTCTTTCTCCCTCCCTTCCCCTGCCTAAAAATAAATAAATAAAATCTTTAAAATAAACAAATAAAAATCTTATATCATGCAAATAAAAAACTAAGCAGTAAAATGTAATTAATCTGTCATTAACAATAAAGATTTTTATATAGAAAATATTTTAACTTACATAACTAAGTTAAAAGTTAAAAAATAAATCCACTGACAGCACTGATTGTTGACTTTTCTTCTCCTACAGTTAATCACTTCTATTTTGAACCAACTCCTGGTGAGTCCACATTAATTTTTAAGCTATTATAAACTATAAATCTATTAATAAACTTAAGGTAATGTTATAATTAATTTTTTATTTTTAGGGCTTCCTTGGGGTAAGATTTCATTTCTATGATTATTATTGATAAAAGTGGCATTTAATCTCAGAGAAGGTAAGAAAAATAATTCTTGGGAACCATAAAAATATATGACAGAACTGAACTCAACTGATCTACCTAATCTAGAGCTTACGAATTATAAGCTCGATTTCCTCCAAGAGCTTTAGATCAGAATCTCCGCAGGTCTAAAGAGGTATTTTCATAAATGCCCATAGTATTTAACAAAATTTCAGTTTACAGAAATGTATGCAATATTAGGTTAAGAATTTCAAACAGTAAATATCACCTCAAACTTACTGTTGTCTTATGGACAATCCACAGAGCAGTAAGCAAAGCCTGCCATGAGACTACCAAAGCTAGAAATGGCCTGATCTCAAGGCAATGTATCTCCTCAACACAAAACATCAGCTCACTTGATGGAAAGCTACAGACTTGAGACTTCCACATTGATTTCCACCTGTTTGCTTTCACTTAAAATATATGAAAGGTATATCCCTTTTTTAAATATCTGAATTAATGTCAATTAAAATTATATACAGCATGTATTTATTCTAATCAACTTAGAGAGAAGCCAACAAATCAAATCCTCTTAATTCCAATATTGAAAAAGGAACTGAATTTCACCCAAGTTTTCCTTCTGACAAGTTTCATTGCCCTCAAGTGATTATTTAGTGCTTCCTGTCACTTCAAATGTTCTCATCAGTCTGTCAAGGGTCAAGTGGGAGGAATCAAAGCTCTATGTTGCAGAAAAGACAGCTGAGGATTCAATTTATCAGCATTTAGGTATAACAGAACCACATTATTCTCCACCTCCTAATATACATGATTGCACCAACACTAAGCCATCAGCAATAAAATAACCCTAATATTGGAGGTATGGGTGGAGAAGAGAAGAAATTATGGAAAAATACCTTCATATAATAACTATAATCTGTATCATTTATTTCAGCAACAATAATTCTCTCGGCACTGTATCGGAAGTTATATAAGGTTAGTAAAATCTGATTTCAAGCCATTAGTATACATTTTAAATATTTTTATCTTATTTAATAGTTTCAGATTGTGTACATGTTGATAAATTAACAATATGACGGACACAGGTGTGAACAAAACCAAATTAATACAAATGCTTTCTTCAAAGGATATATTTTAAAACCAGTTTTATTAAAACTTCACAAATATTTTAGAAAATACTAATCACATTAAGTCCTTATACTGTAAGACAGAGTAACATTTAGCCTCTAAAAGTGGTTAGAATTTTCAAGCGCCCTCTTTAGCTACTGGATATTTAGATTTTTAGATAGTTATGCTCTTATGCAAGTTTAGCAAATGGTTCTATTTGAGTTTGAACTTTTTCACATCTCAAGAGTACCTAGTGCCAAGACAAACACGGGTTATTTATCCTTAGGTTAAGATATTATCAAATCAATTGTCTTTGGGCCAAATTATGCAAACCATTTCAACAATACTACTCAAATTAATTTGGCCTTTAATTTCAAGCCACAAACCACAAATGTATTACTATAGGTAACGTTATTATTAAGTAATATATAATCTTCCAAGCTGCATACTTTAACAAATCCTGACAGCTTCATAACCTTAGTAGGGAATACAGCAGACAGAGAGTAAGTTTTGGAACCAGGCAGCCCAGGACTCAAACCCTAGCTCTGTCCACCTGAGCACACCTTGGGGCACCGTTTCTAAATGCCATTTTCACCCTTGAGGTGGGAATACCACTATCTGACTTCACTGGGTTGTGAGGACTAAGTGATATAATGTAGACTCAACAAATGGTATCTATTATTACTATTTATTTTACTAAATATCTCTAAAAAACAAAGTCTTTATATCTAATATATAAGAAAAGTAAATACATAAGCAATATCGCCTATTGAAATGTCTTAAACTTAAATGTTAATGTTTTTTCTCTATTCTAGACGGTGCTGGATACTCACGGTCATCAGATTACCCACCATGAATTCGCAGCAGCAGCTTTGTCATTCTGCACATGATTTAAATGCTCCAGTGAAAGCTCCAAAGTGCCCCAAAGAATCTGTTAGCCACAGACCCTGTGCTTTAGCAATTCTTTAAATAAAATTTAAATATAACCTAATATCTTTACTAATATCGGTTTAAATGTATAAAAACTATAAAAAACTATTATAAAAAGTAAATGTCATTCCTAAGGACATTGCTCAAACTTTCTCAAGAGCTTTTGTAAGGCGCTTCAATTTTAAAGTGTTCTATTCAGTGCCAGAAAGAAGCAATTTCTTCCTGCAAAACAGTAAAAGTAGAATTAGACTTTCGTGCAAGGAGAAGGTCATCCTACCCCCGCATGTAAGGCACATGTCATCCTTCCCAGGCACAAGTCCCTTATTACATAATGAAGACCAGGAATTTATGGATTTTAGAAAATTAATGCCACATATAAACCTTGTAATTCTTCCAGAGAAGTTCAAGGCAAACAGACTACCATTTCTCAGCAAAACTGACAGTCATGCTAACGGCAAAAAAAGTTCCCTGTCAGTTCAGTTCAGTTTTACCGCCAAAGCAGTGGTTTTGACACTAAACTGGAAAAAAAGAAAAAAAAAAAACAGAAAAACCTTTTGATTTACCTTATCCCTAGTTCTGTCCTCTAGCTACACAGTAAGCTTAATACCATTTTCAAATGTCTAAAGAAAAAAACAACAACCATGTCTGTATTCTCTAAACCTCCTTTTCTCCAAATGCCCCATCTGTTGTCCAAGTGGAATGAAGATGGAATTAAGACAGACCCCACTTCAGGTTAGCAGGACTTGGTATCAGGGTGCTTTCCCAATGGGTATCTTAGCCAGGATATGAGACGCATGTCCACTGAGACAAGGCAGTTGTATTTTCCTTGCTTCTCCCTACTACCAAGAGCATTCCTTTTCTCTGGGAATTATAATATTAACAGTGAGTACCTCAAAAGCCCATTTCAATTCTTAATATGCCCTAACAAAAACACTAACCCCCCAAGACCTCTCTCTGTCTCTGATTCTAATTCCTTTTTAAACATCTATTTTAATTCACTTATATACAGTTACAGTCAATAGCATAAATAAATATATAAACATAAATTACTAATTTTCTGGACATATTTTTACTTCAGAATTTTTTGAAAATGAGAACATAAGCTCTTATTCATTGATCTTTATTGACTAAGAGGGCTGAAATTTCCTTATAACTGAAGCCTCTAAAGACAAGAAAACATAAAGTTCCCACTTTTGAAATCAGTTTCAACAAGATCATACAAAACAAAATGTGAAGCAAATAATTAAACAATAACTCAGATTACACAATGGTGGTGCTTCTCCTAATGGAGCCTGATATGGTAGAAACATCCTTCAGACCACAGAAAAGCAACAGGAACAACAACAAAAAAGAACTGACAGACAACAACCAGATGGAAAGCAGAAGTTATGGCTGATCAGAAACTTATTTTCAAAAGAATATCAAATCCCATCCTACCTGAGGCAGTGTAGGATAACCACATTTAAGGTGGAGTGAGAATATGCATATAGACAGAAGGTACAAATTATTCAGTGCCAGGAAACCCCTGAGACCTGGGCCTCCTAATGTTCTACCTTCACAGCCCCTTGTTCATGTGTGAGGGAAGCCCTGGAGTGCCAATGGCATAAGGACTGTTTTTCCACTGTAGCTGTTATTATTATTTTTTATATTTGAGCAATGGCTCAAAAAATGACTTAAAGTTTAAAAAAATTTTCAAACTTTCAATAGAAGCTAATGGGTTAATTTGGTTTTGAAAAATAAGTCAGTGTACTTAACATGTCCCTTTGCTATCATGACATCACAAGTTTCATGCTGAGAACTAGCACTGAACAAGGAACACAGAACTACCAGAATTGATACCACCTACATGTAACACAGCATCTCCTGACTATATATATTTCAGTGATTCTCAATAAATCAAATTTAAATCCCCCCACCAAAAAAACAAAGAGCATCAAAGTTGTTTAAATTTGGTTCAAAGGCATGCTTAAAATAGAATACATACAAAATATGTTTATATTTCTTTTGACTAAAAAGCCAAAAATACCGTGTTGAATTTCACCATATCTACCTAATTTTATTATGATGTAAAACCTCCTAAATGAAAATCGTTTGAAAAGTGAATAAAATTATTTCCAAGTCATCAACCCTGCCCTCTTGCCAGTTATCAGTTCTGTTGATAGTGCCTTCTTCTCAGTGTGTGCTCCTTGGCTGAACTTCGGCTTACATGGAGGCTGTGCGCTATAACCCATGGCAGTCAGCTTCAGAGTCCTCACTCCAGTGTGCATCTCGCTTCTCTGCAACTAGTTTGATGAACTGAGAGTGACTCGCATAGAGCTTGAGTTTATCACTGATGTCCACCCACTTTACTTTTCCAGCGTCATCTCCAGCTTCAAGGGTGAGGTTATCCATGATCTCGCCTGGTTAACAAAGAAAAAACAAAACCAAGAAAAAGCAATTCATTTATTCATTTCTTTTCCACATAACTTTCTGTCTTCAACTATTCTTACTAAAAATAAGTGAACAATCATTGTCTTAGGTTGCCAAGTGAATTAAAAACTAGGATCATCCAAATTTTCCAAATCTCCAAATTTTAACTAAGCTTCAAAATTTTAAGTAGAGGCACCAGTAAGAAAGCATTTCTCTTTGGAAAGAAAGGATATTATTTTTTAAAAAAAACTTCTTATGGTGCTCGCTTCGGCAGCACATACACTAAAATTGGAACGATACAGAGAAGATTAGCATGGCCCCTGCGCAAGGATGACATGCAAATTCGTGAAGCGTTCCATATTTTTTAGAGCAAGAGAAATAAAGGAAAGAATAAACAAATGGGACCTCATCAAAATAAAAAGCTTCTGCACTGCTAAAGAAAAGAGTATCAAAATAAAAAGAGAATCAACTGTTTGGGAAAACATATTTGCCAATGATACCTCAGATAAAGGCTTAATCTCCAAAATATATAAAGAACTTACACGATTATACTCTAAGAAGACAAGCAACCCAATTAAAAAATGGGCAAAGGACTTGAACAGACACTTCTCCAAGGAGGACATACAGAAGATCCAAAATCACATGAAACAATGTTCAATATCACTATCTATCAGAGAGATGCAGATTAAAACCACAATGAGGTACCACTTCACACCAGTCAGAATGGCCATCATAAGCAAATCAAACAAACAAGTGTTGGAGAGGTTGTGGAGAAAAGGGGACACTAGTGCACTGTTGGTGGGACTGCAGACTGGTACAACCACTGTGGAAAACAGTATGGAACTTCCTCAGAAAATTAAAAATGGATCTGCCTTTCGACCCAGCAATTCCACTGCTGGGACTATATCCTAAGAATCCTAAAACACCAATCCAAAAGAACCTT
>PVIA01004990.1:0-124788 GCA_004024845.1 Tonatia bakeri
GAAATGGATTGGGTGGTGGGAGGGGAAGGGATGTCCAAAACAAGTGCCCAGTCTGTCTCCTGCATAAACAACCTATACTTTGTGGGGATCCCTGAAAAATAGGCTGTTGTTCCTGTTTACTTATCTAAGGAGAATGAAATGTAAGTGGGTGGTCTTCATCTCCAGTTAAGGGGAGTGAGTCCTTTTTGATGGGTACACAAGATTCTGGGGCTCAAAGAATAATATAGTTGACAGTCTATATCTCATACATATTTTAAATATCCTATATTCAGGGCATACTGAATACTGATGAAAATGGAGTTTCCTCAAAAAACTGAAAATGGAACCGCCATTTCCCAGTGATCCCACTCCTGGGAATATATCCTGAGAATCCAGAAACACCAATCAGAAAGAATACATCCACGCCTATGTTCATAGCAGCATTATTTACAGTAGCCAAAATCTGGAGACAGCCCAAATGCCCATGAATAGATGAGTGGATAAAAAAGATGTGGTATATAGAGTGGAATACTATGCGGCTGTGAAATGAAGAAACTCCTCCTCTGTGATACCATGGGCAGACCTAGAAAATATACAAAGCAAAATACGCCCATTGGAGAAAGACAAATACCATATGATCTCACTCATGTGGAATCTAATGAACAATATAAAGAGGGGAGGGGGATATGGGGACCTGGAAAGAAATTAGCCAAAGAACATATATGCATTTATGCATAGCACATGGACGCAGACAACAATGTGGTGAAGGCCAGGGGTGGGGGCAGGGGCTGGGTGGAGGGGGACAAAGAAGGGGATGGAGGACATCTGTAATGCTGTCAATAATGAAAAAAGAAAAGGAAAATGAATGTCTCTCTCTGGCAAGGTAAAGAAAGGCGCTGGAGCCTTCTGGTATCCCAGCATTTACTTAGCTGATTTATCATGTTGAAAGAAGCCTCTTCCTCTTGTGGGTTTAGGAAAGACTTAATTTTTTTTCATGGCTGTAGACTGTACCCCCAGAGTCTAGCACAGCATCTTGCACATAGGTGTGAAATAGATATGAATGAAGTAATGACTGCTTCTTTGCCTCAGGGCCTGCATCCTGGTCCTAGAATATCATTTCATGTGTGAAGGTTTCTACTTCTGCACAGACACAGGTATATTCTTCGCTGAGTGTAGCATTTCCCAGTTAGTGTTATTAAATCTAACCATCTGATTCTGCCTGTTGCCAGGCACCAATTACCTCTTCAGTTAGCTGTGGTCAGGGTAGTTCTCACCAAGTTACCAGTGATCTCCTGGTGGCCAAATCATACTATTTTATCAGACCTTTCTGCCACACATTATCTTAGTCTCCTTCCTTGAAATCCTCTCATGCTTTAACTACATCTGTAAATTCTATTTTCAAAAATATATGCCCCTGATCCATACCTCTCTCTTAAATTGAGTTCCAGATGTTCAATTAACCTATCAAAGAAGAATCTCAAATGTGTTGTGTCCAAAATTGGGTTCATCATAATTCCCTCAGAGTAGCTCCTGGTCCTGTATTTGTCATCTTGATTAATTAGCTGGATTAATCAGATTGTGTTTGTTCCCTTTTTCTTCAATTGATGTAGAAGTTCTATAACCTCTTTCAAGTTTTCTATTGATTTTCTTAATTTAAATAAACATTTGAACCTTTGCTTTTTTCTAGGGGTAAGAATAAAAGAGCAATTCTGCCCTCTCAAAGATATACTACTAATAATAGCAATGGTGATGATGATGAAGAAAGATGATGTTTAGTAAGCACTTACCAAATGCTGAATACGCACTCTTCTAAGCCTTTCTTATGTACTGATTTATTTATTCTTCACGAGAACCCTATGAAGCAGATGCTATTATCAATCTCCTTATATTAAGAAGGAAACCAAGGTTCAAGAGGTTAAATAATTTGCTCTGGATTATAATAGCTAGAAAATGATAGCAGTAGCAGTTAAGTTTGAGAATTTGCACTCTTGGACTTATTCTTACACTGTTACTCACATTTTTCTTACATTATTTCTATTTCAAGAATTCTTTCTTAACAGTTCACACATATTTTAGGACTGTAGCACCAACTGTTATTTAGATTGAACCACCACTACTCTCATTGATTGCTATCGTTTCTTGTGTATTAAATTTTCACCATCTTGAGATCTTTATGCTAATGAAATTTTCGTTTGGCTAGAGTACTTTTATGAGGATCTTTATTCAGAAAGGAAACGTGGATGAGTTACTTTCTAAGCACTGGCATGTCTAAAAATTTCTTGCCATCCCAAAAGAACAAAATTTGACTGTATACAGTCATGCAGAGTTACTCTTTCTTAAAACACAGATACTGCTCCACTGATACTGTATATTCAGTATTCATTTGAAGATACTGGCATCAATCTGATTATGATTTTTTTTTAGGTAGCTGCTGTTTTCTATGTGGAAGCATTTAGGACTTTATCTTTTGATTCCAAAATGTCACTAAAGTATACATAGATATTTTTAAACAATCTTGACCAGTATTTGGTTTCTTAACTCAGAGACATTTTCTTCCAGTTCAATTTTTATTGCCATTTCTCCTCCATCAGCTCTTTCCTCTCCTTTCAACTCTCTCTTTCAGATTGGAGCACCTGGATCTATCTTCCAATATTTTCTCATATTTTTTATCTCTTTGTCTTCTTATTCTACATTCTGGGAGGATTATTTGTTTCAATAATTGAACTCTTTAATTCAGTGTTTGGTAGCATATATTCTTCTGTTCATTACCTCTATTGAATTTTTATTTTGGTAAATATGATTTTTATATTGAAAAATAGCTTCTTACTATCAAATGGCTCTTTAGCATAGCAGCCTGCTGTGTTTTTATCAATGCATTATCCCATTAACAGAGAACAGGATCTAGAATTCTTTCAAGTCTTCTCTTATTTTTTACATTAATTCTTATTTAAAATGCTGGCCTATTTGCCCTGGTTAGTCTGTTTTGACATACTAATTTGTTTTGTTTGCTACGTGATATTTTTTTCCCCTTGAAGAATTACACTGGGGTGGGTTCCTTCAAATCCTATGTAATTCTGGCATCTGTAGGCCTAGAGAAGCAGCAGCTGGATGTATTTCCTAAAAGATCATAGATGAGAGGTAGGCAGGCCCTCCTATGCAAGGCAGATGGATGGATAGGTCTTCACTTTGGGTAGATTTCTTCTTAGAGGTAAATCACTGTAAAATCCTCAGATGATACAAGTGACTATGAGAATTCCATTTATGTTAATTCCTTGGAAGGTTACAGGATGGAAGCGCCAGAAATAGGACTGCCAAGTAGGACCCTTTGATGTGGGCAGGCAGCTATGGGCAGTTTTGGCTCACAGTTTTTTCCAGAAAAGCCCAGTGACTACAGTTAGGGAGCATAGACCTGCCACCTGGCCAGCTTCTACTTGCATGTAGTGACTAATGGTAGATAGTAGGAACATGGGTGTCCTTTAGTCCATCTTCTTATGAACACTTTTTTTTATGAACCCAAAGTTGCCAGTATGTTGGTCTGGTCTCTATCTATTTTCCAGTGATGATAATTTGGCTTGCATTTTCTTGGTAGCAAATAGAATTTACAGAATTGCAAACATCCTTTGTACTTTATTTTTTTTCCTAGCTTCATGTTTGCAGTGAGGGAGGTACATTTCTTTATCTCTAGGAGTTGATCATAGTCTCCATTCATCTCCACTCTTCAATCGTAGGTGCCATAGGATGCAGGTAAAACTTATCAACTGGCCCTCACCCCATGATTCTTGTTCTGGGACAATGTGGTCAGAAAAGAAATGCCATGAAAACATAACTCACTTCTGAAAAGTCTCCTTATGTGGGCAATGATATTGCAAATGAATCAGCAGAAGTAAGACATGGTGATATGAGAAGCATAATAGATTCTGGAAATTACAAAAGGTCTGGCATGTTTGTAGTGAAGTGTAGAAGAGATAAGACTAAGGAGCTGGGTAAGAGCCAGATTGAGTCTTTTTTTTTAATGCCCTACAAAGAGTTTGAACATTATCCAGAAGGCAATAGAAGTTGAAGGCTTTTAAGGAAGGGAGAAACAAGATGTGTGTTTTAAGCAGATCATTCTGGTAGCAGTGTGAAAATGAATTGGATGAGAGGAGAATGGAGTGAGGAAACCCATTAGGAAGCTATTAAAGAGGTTTAGGTGAGAATTTATGAAGCATCTACCAGAGCAAGTAGCAATATGGAGAACTGCGGAGAAATTAAAAGCTACTTAGCCAACAGGAGAAACAGACTTGATGTTTGAATACATGTGAAGTGAGGAGAAGCCAGAGCCTGGAATGCCTTGGTGATGGTTGTGTCTCGCCATACCTTACTTGAGGCAGAGAATATAGGAGGAGAATTGTGTTTAGGGAAAAAGGGAACATGTTGTGTATAACTTGTCTAAGATATTTGAATGTAAATGTCCAAATATGTCCAATATGTACACCCACGTATCACACATACACAGCAAAATTGTTCAGTCAGGACATATGAGCCAGCCAGATTTCTAGATACTGGTATTAACAGCATATGGCTGATGCGTAAAGAAAGAATAATAAAAGTAAATACAATTCTTGAGTTATTAGTGGGGTCTAGATGGCATACTGGTGTTCCAAGGATGGACAGAAGAGAGGAGCCTAGGATCTCAGAGATGAAAGCCAGAGGAGTGAAAGAGAATGTGAGGTAAAAAAAAAAAGTGGGGGAGGGAGAGAAGGGAGTTTCAAAGTCATATTCTAGAAATGTCAAACAAGTTGAGGGCTTAAAAAATGTCCTTTGACTTTGACAATTAGGAACTCAGTGAAATTCTAATAAAAGGGTGTGGAAGAGTTCCAATATCTTTCCCTAGAATTGCATTTGATTTTGATGGGTTGCCTTTTGAACAAGTTGTAGAGGAAGTACCCAAGATTAGAAGGAAGTCTCAGAAGAAAAAGTGTGGTTGTGTTTGCTTAGTGCTGGAAGTAAATGGAGCCAAATTCCTGGAGAGGGAGAGAAAGAATGAAACAAATCCCACCCCCACAGAGCAGGTTAAGGCAAATGAACAAAATCACCTCAGCATTCCAAGCATCCCACCATACCTAAGCTGCAGAAGGGATGAGCAAGGCTCAGGCACCTGAATAGGTTTGAGTAAGGTGACTTGGAGGGAGGAAGGATGAATGTACTAGATTCGGGGGTCTGTCCTCTAAATCCCTCTTCAAGGAAGGTTCATTCCAGGAGGCACTCATTCTTCCAGTTGTCAGGCAGGTTGACTGCTGGTTGGCAATTCTCTGTGCAGAAATTGTCCTATTGAAAGCTATGCTCTCTCCCTAGGGGCAGCTCACATCCAATGATGGTTGATGCAGGGATATTAGAACTCAATCCCCTTGCTTTAATTCAGGACATCTCTGAAGGGCCATCCCAGCTCCAGAGCCCCCATGAGATTAGCTGAAACCTTAGTGCAGCCACATACCACTTTAACCTCTTTCTCACCATAATCCAATTTCTGTAACTCATTCATACACACTGTGCTTAAGAACAGTCTTCAGTAACCCTTCTGCATCAAATCTTGGTTGCAGTGTCTGTTCTGGGGAACCCAACCTAAGGGAGTGAGCATATATTTTATAGTCAGCTTTATGTCTCCTAGATTTGGATCTAACAGGAACAGGATTTTATTTCATCATGCAGAGGACTGATCAAAGGACTCCAAAATGAGAAATTAATGTGACATAACTCTAAAGCAGTGGTTCTCAACTGGGAGAGAGGATAAAGGCAGAGAGGATAAAGTTAAGGAGGGTATATCCTGTGGCTCTGCCCATACTTGATCACTTTCTTCCCCAAGTTCTGAGCCCCACACTGATCCCACCACTTCCTTGAGAAACATTCTAGTACAATAGAACTGTCTGCACATTGGGATGGACCTGAACCTGGGGAGGGGGGCAGCACTGCAGATAGAAAGCCAGTGGGTGACACAGGTGGTCACCAGAGGAGAAGGGAAGGGCAGAGAGCTGTTTTTGTTTTTTAAAAGATTTTATTTATTTATTTTTAGACAGAAGGAAAGGGAGGGAGGAAGAGAGGGAGAGAAACATCAGTGTGTAGTTGCCTCTTGTGCACCCCCTACCGGGGACCTGGCCTGCAACCCAGGCATGTGCCCTGACTGGGAATCAAACCAGTGACCATTTGGTTCTCAGGCTGACACTGAATCCATTGAGCCACACCAGCCAGGACTGTTTTGTTTTGTTTTGTTTTTTTAATGGAGATACGTTAGTATGTTTATATTCTGGATGAAAAAGACCAGTGGAGAAGCAAGAAGTGAATACAGGAGGAAGAAGAAAAAATAAGCAGAAGGACCACTTTTCTTGATAGGACTCTATACCAACCAGTCCCTGTAAGTTTTTCTCCAGTAGTCTCATTTCTACATTCATAATGCTGAATGAACTCTTACTCTGCATCCTTAGAGTTCCCATCTCCAAATTCCCAAGCCCCTAAGATTGTAGGTGGGTGGTATTTGATAGAGACTTTTAATGATGTTTTTCTTTTTTTTTTATAACAAAGAGAAAACAGCCTTAGGTATTGCCCTATTTTGTGTGTGGTGGGGGGGTTGTTTTGTGTTTTATTGAAGTATAATTGACCTATAAATTTATATTAGTTCCAGGTATACATATATAATGATTTGATATTTGTATACAATGTGACGTGATCACCACAATAAGTGTAGTTAACATTCATCACATAGTTACACATTTTTTTTTCTTGTGATGAGACCTTTTATGGTCTATTCTCTTAGAAACTTTCAAATATGCGATGCAGTGGTATTGACTAGTCACCATGCTATGCATTACATACCCGTGCCTCATTTACTTTATAACTGGATGCTGATGCCTTTTGACCCCCTTTACCCATTTTGCCCACTCAATGTTCTTCTGACTCATTTCTAAACGACTTGGTCACAGTGCCTCTCAACTGCTGGGGGTCATCATGAGAACAGCAAGTTTCAGCCTCTTTGGAGATCTATTTATGACTTTGCTTTTTGCTTATATCTCTTCTGATGGTCTGGGTAATTATGCAGTGGCCATCCTTCCCCTTGAATTAAAACCCAAAGGTTAATCAGTCCCTTTATATCTAACAGCTAATAGAAGCTGTAATTATAATGAAATAAAACTGGGAGTCCAGGTAAATGTCTTACCACTGAAAGAAGTGTGTGTTTAGGAGCGGTCATGCAATAAGGCTTCACAGCAATTAGAAATCACTCCTAGATGTTGACACCTCCCTCTGAGTTTCAGCAGGAGAATAAATTGGGTAAGAGAAAGGGACAAGGCATGCGAGAGGAGAAAAGAATTTTAAAAGATGTCTGACAAATTACAACTTGAAGGGTGAACTTATTTCTTTTTAACTGCTTTAGGGAATGAAAGCTAATTTCTCTGGTAAGAAACTAGCTTTACAGAATGGCTTGGGGGTCTTAACAAGATATGATCCGAGTGCAGTGCTTCCCGTGGGTCATAAAGATGACTGTATGCAGGAGTCGATCATTAGAGAAATGATAAAGGCTATTATTAACCCATTACTCAATTACTTATTAATTACTTTAAAATGTGGCTAGAAATGAGGCAATTAGGAGTTCACAATTCTAATTGGTATTTGAAATCACAGAGGGTGAATTGATGGGCACCAGCTGCTCTGACATTTTGCCTGGTGATGGGCTGCAGAGGAGGAGCAGGTTGTAGAGCAGCCCTCTATAATCTCTCTTTTCACAGCGTGACCACTCTCCGGGAGGGCAGATGCTTCCCCTGGGAGGGTAGGAAAGCACTCACACTTCTCTTTGACTAGAGAGATGGGAAGTCAGGATCAGGCTAACGCATGCAGCCCTTGTAGAAAGTAGGAGGAAAGCTGTGCCCTGGTTTCTCCCATAATGGACATTGGAACTAAAGGTGCCCCCAGGAAATATGGGGTACCCGTGGCATGGCTGAGTTCAAAATTAAAGTTCTGGCACAAGTGGGTTCTTAGCCAGCCAGCCACAGTATAAATACCAATGCTGCAGCCTTCAGAGTCCTCTTGCTTGGTGAGAGTGGGTGGGCTAATCACTCAGGATACTCTGTTCTTCATTCTCCATCACATTCATCCTGCTACTACCATGCTGACCCCAGTGCAAGCATGATTCAGAAAAGGTCATGTTCTTCAGAATTCCATCTAAATTCTTCAGAGAGCCACTAATGGAATGAAGTTGTATGTAACTGAAAGTTTAAGGGTAAGTAGAAAGAATTTTAGTGGCCTTGTGGTACCAAAAAGTTTTGCTGCCCAGAATCCTTTCCTCTTTGTCTGGTAGTAGCACCCTTCCTTTGGGAAACCCCTCCAGTTCCATTCCATTGGGTTTCTGGTAGGGTGTCGTCACAGCGCCCACACATCATCACAACAGTAATTGGTCCAAACGAGGAAATCAGAACCCTTCCTTGGGACTGATATATGAACTCTGAGAAAAACCATTTATCTTTTCACTGGGGTTACTAAGCTCAGACAGAGGGAACCTGGAGCTGCTGGCAATCATCTTCCCTAACCGCATGGGAAAAGGTCATCTACAGTAAGAGAAAAGGCAAACAGCAGAAATAATAAATTAGGAGGGGTACAGGAAGAGGAAGAATCAGATTATTTAAGTCCCTTAGTTCAGGTGGGTGAGCCAGTATGCTTCATTTGACTTGAGGTTTTGTTATTTGCAGTCTAAAGTCACCGGATTAATACCAGCATTGGTGCTGAGGTTGGAGGGTTACAACCGACAGACTTCCAACTACAGAATGAGCAGAGGATTTGGGTGTTGGATAGTGAGGCCCGTTGTTGAGATGACAATCTTGGTTGAGTAGTTGTCAAACAGCTGGTTAAAATGCCTTCTATTGACACTTGGTTTTTGAGTCCCATTCTGTGCCTACTGTAATACTGGGATTTTAGGGACCTTGTGGAAAAATGGAGGGTGCTGAAGCATTTTTGCTACTTCTGATGCCCTTCATAAATATCCTGTAATAAAAGAAATAAGCTTTGGTTTAAGATGGCCCATCTGGAAATAGTAAATAGAAAAATAAAACAGCATATGGCTTTGTAAAGAGATTGCTTCAGCCCTAGAACCCACAATCCAAGCCCATGGAGGGCAGGAGAGGTGTCAAATGATCATAAATCTTTTGAAAATGCAAAAGCTTGATTATATGCCTCTACACAGTCAGGGAGTGGCAAAAAATAGGAAATAGTATTGGAATCTGAGAAACTTAAGGCATTTTGTGGGATTTATGCTTTCTTTCTCAAGATAGGAAGAACAACTGTCCTTTCCTTTTTTTCTAAGAAATTTTAAAGATCGGGAGAACACAAAGAATAATTAGGACAAATACCTTTTCTCCCACCACCCAGAATTAACAGTGGTTAATGGCTTACAGATGTGGATAAACTATATGTAGCTCAAAATTTTTATTCACTGTAAAGTATTTTATAATATGACTATAAACATAACAAGTTTTGTCTATTCCCTTTGTAATAGACATTTTGGTGGTTGTCAGCTTTATGGTATGACAAAAATAGATTAATTACTTTCATTATACATGTTTTGTGGTGCATATATATGAGAATTTTTTCTAGTTTGTGTATCTAGAAGTGGACTGCTAGATCAGACAGTATGCACAGTTTTAATTTTGCTAGTGCTACCAATTGCTCAAAAATTGCTATGCCATTTTATATTCTTCCCACTAATGTATGAATAAGTATTTGGTTTTCCCAAAATCCTTGAAAATAATTGATATTGTCAGATTTTTTGTTGCTTGCCTACTTAACGAGAGAAAATGGCATCAGGGTTTTGCTTTACTCTCTATTTGGCAAAATCCAAATGAGGTTGATATCTTTTTGCATACTTATTGCCCATTCAGATTCCTTCTTCTATGAACTTTATAACTGGTGACTGTTTTTCTGTGTTTTCTCTTCTTTTATATATTCTGCATATGCATCCTTTGTTTGCCTAGTAATTGTAGAATATAGGCTTTGACCTAATTTGCCTCTGCAAATTGTGGCTTGTTACTAACCAGCAACTTGATTATCTGCTATGTGCTTCAGTTTTCTTACCTGTAAACTAGAAATGATAATAGTTCCTCCTTCATACTGTTTTCCTGAGGATTTATTGAATTAGTAACTATAAAAAGGATATAGCACAGTGTTTGATAATGTGCCAGAATGGGAAGCAGAGAAAACACAGTGAGAAAAACACAAGGAGCTCACATTCTTTCCAGTTCTTTTACATCAGCAGAAACAAAACAACTATTAGTAGGTCAATAAATTATCCTGGTACACAGTACTGTATAGTGTCTTCGCCAGTTTCCTTAAATTTTCACATGCCCTTTCTTTGCTTGTCCCATTCTGTGTGCCATTCAAGCTTCTACACATCTTTGCAAATTTAGCATAAATATCATATGTTTAACAGAATGTGTTAAATGATCTCTCTTTTGGTTCTCAAAGCTTCTTCAACATACCTTGAACATAGCCGTTAGGTCATAGCATTGTAGTATTTTCTACACCCCTGCTCAACCCTGTTGGAGAGTTAAGGGTAAAAGACTGCCTCATTCTTCTCACTATCCTCAGTGGTAGGGTCATTACTGCCACCTAGAAAGGAACGTTGAATAACTGCCTGACAGAAGCTGTTTCCAACTAGAATAGTAATACTGCTTTAAAACTTGTGCCTAGCTAATCAGTAATTAAAAGTGCTGTAGCATTAGTGAAGGTTAACTTTAGAATTATTTATTAAATGTAGTTTTTAGAAATCTTAAAGTTTTTGTTTGGGAAATCTAGTACACGTGTTATGTGTATGTAGCACCTATTACTAGCATACCATGAGCATACACCCCCCCACACACACCCACACTCACTATATTGTAGAAATAACAGCAAAATCTTGGAGAAAATGCAGTTTACCATATTGTTCTTCCTAGAGCTCATCTTAGAGCATATTAAAAAAAATTCATTCCTTTTGGGGCCCCAGCACGGAACTCTACTAAACTGAGTTCCTGGGCTGCTAACACATCAGAGAGAAAGGAAGGTGTCATTTGGCAATTTGGCTGCTGCTAATGACACAGTCATCTCTCAGGAAAAAGAGTTAGCTCCAAGGGAGGGCTGCCTATTAAAGCAAAAGGATAGGAAGTTAAGAGAATTGGTTGCTAGGTTTTCTTTGTGGAAAAGCAAGCCTATTTTTATTTGCTGAGTATGAGAAAAATGCAATGCATTTATTCTGATGGAGATAATACTCGAAAAGGGGAAGCCAAAAATCAGGAATACAAATTTTGACAGGCACAGGGACTGTAAAATCCCCGGGGGAAGGAATTTTGCCTGTTTTGTTCACCCTTAGTGTTAAGAGGACCTAACACGGTATCTAGCACTAGTAGACACTCGATAAACATTTGTTATATGAGTATATGAATGTCTACCTAGATTTTAGAAATATCCCCTTATTTTTTCTCAAGAATTCTTTAGTTATTATAAAAATATAATATTCTCAGTATATTCAAAATTACAAAAAATAAAGAATAAAAGAAAACAAATGTACAATCCACCCATAAAGACAGATTAGGTTTTGGATATTTCCCCGTCATCTTTATGGGTGCACATGTTGGTATTTGCATGTTGTATGCATAGGATACACACATTTATGATCATGTCATGCAAACAATTTTCCATCCTAATATTTTATTCATACTATGAATATTTTCCAATTCTGTTACATAATTTTCTTCAGAATATTATTTATAATTGCTACAAATATATTATTAATCTATTAACATTAAATTATTCTTTCATGTTATTAGAAAATTAAACTGTTTTTAAATAGTTTCAATTTTAAAAACATAAATTCTGATTAACAAGGAGACTTTAGCCAAATGATATTAATACTTAACTACCTTGATATACTTTTCAAAAATTATTTCCAGACAGGATTATATTTAATGCTGGTATTCATTGATACTGAATGTTATAGTTTTTAAAGATTTCTTTCACATTTAAAATCAGGAAAATATTACTTCATTGTTACTTTAACACACGTCTTTCATAACTAAAAAATCAAACTTTTTAAAAAATATTTTTTGTTTTTTTATGTTTCTTTTTCGAATTATCTGTCCATGAGGTAATAGAGTGTTTCTTCCTGATTTGACAACAGCTTTTAAAAATATCTTAGGAACACCAAGCCTTGCAGGATGATAGCTGTTGGTGTGGGGGTGGGGAGTGGAGAGCGAAAAGGAAAAAGGACTCATGGACGTGGACAACAGGGTGGTGATTCCTGGGGGTGGGGCGTACAAGAGGACTAAATGGTAATGGAAGAAAATACAGTAAAGATTAAATAAAAAAAGAAATTAAAAGTTTTGTAGGTCCTAGGGAGGGAAAAGTATAAGACTTTATTTACTAATAATTTCCCAGTTTGTCAAATTTCTTAGAACATTATTTTATGGTAACTTAAAATAAGTTTTAGATTTTTGAGTAATTAATCTACCTTTTTTGTTTTGTTTATTCTTTACTTTATGATTTCTTCTATGTCATTCATTTGTAGTAAAAATTTTTCCTTCCTGAAGTCTACAGTTCTCATTTACAATTTTTCTATTTGTTTTATTTTGTCTTAATTTTAAGCACATCACTAAGTCATTTCAATGTACCTTTATTTTTTTCTAAATACCTAACCAATTGTTCCAGCACCATTTATTGAATACCCCTTCCTTTACACATTGATTTATGATGGAAACTCAGCTATATATTAAATTCTTACATATAAGAGTATTGGTTTCTAAAATGTTTATATTGCCCCATTGATCAAACTGTCAATTCTTACCCTAGATACACAGCATTTTAATAATGCAAAGTTCATTGTAGGCTTTGTTATCTTATAAGACAAATCTCTCTTCATTGCTCTTTTCATCTTATTTTATCTTTTTGGAAATTTTTCACTAAACAAAACTACATACTCTTAAAATGGACTATATTGGCACTCTGTCAAGAAAAATTATACTTGAACAATCATTAAAATAAAATTGGAAAAAAAAGAAAAATTAAAACCCTTTTAGAAAATTTTTATTAGAATCACATTAAACCTTTACATTACTTAAAAAGAATTAAATAGTTACCTTTATAATATTTAGTATTCTTACTGAGGAACATGGGTGTATCTTTTTGTTTAATTTCCTGTTGTATCTTCGCTTATGTTTTCCAAATCTCTGAATATAGGTGACACAATCTTCTAAATTACTTTTTACAGATTTGTTATTAGAGTTATTTGTAAATTAGCTTTATTATTTTTGATGAGATAGAATAAAAAGGTTCACCATTCTGATTTTGACTAGATTACTGCTGGCAAAAAGAAAGCAACCATCAATATTTTATATTTAAGTTTGCATCTGATCATTTTCCTAACTTTTCTAATTTGTTTAAATAATTTTTGTTACACTTTCTTGGGTTTTCTAGATCAACAAATCAATAGTTTGTAAAATGTTTTTCTTGTGTTATTTGCTATATCTTATTTCCCAAGTGGCAGGGAATTGCAAGAAGTCTCCAACCAATAGTTAGTAAAACCTCAGGCCCTCAGTTCAACAGACTGTGAGGAACTGAAGCAGCAGACAACCATGTGAGTGATGTTAGAAGGGGATTCTCTGCCAGTCAAGCCTTCAGATGAGACCACAGGCCTGACTTACGGCTTAACTAGAACCTCTTGACAAACCTTGAGTCAGAGTCTAACTAAGTACACCTGCATTCCTGACCCACGGAGACTTCGTGAAAATACGTGTTTGTCACTTGAAGTTCCTAAGTTTTAGGGTAGTTTGTTAGGCAACAACAGATCATTAATTCAGGGGGAAAATAATCAATTGTATGTTACAGATAGTTGATAAATTTGGCATACTGAATGGAATGAATAGAATCAACTATGTAATAGAGTCAGAGTGTAGGAAATATAGTAATAGATGTTCAAGGATGCATCGTCACATAAAGCAACATGCCTCAGGATATAACAAACTGTCCATTTTCAAAATTCCACTTGATTCATATTTAAATCTGTTTTAGAAGAGATAACACAAAGACTCAGGTGGAGCCTAGTGAGGCACCTGACTTGTCTTCCCTTCCTTTCCAATGAATACAGGAAGTTACATAGGAATATTGGTCAAAAATCTGGTAGAGCCCAAGGGAAAAATCATTCACCAGAGTGTAGAGGGGACCTTCAGTGAGGAGAATGCTGAGAGTTCCAGTCCAGGACTTTCAACTACCCAAGGCTGCAGGAAAGCCACTCTTCTGGTGCCCCACCCCTTCCAACCACACACACACACACACACACACACACACACACACAGAGTCTCTTCATTAGTAAGTCTCTTCCTGTGTGCTTTTAGGGAGTTCAATTCCCAGGATTCAACATAGCTGAGGGCATATATAGGCAGATGGTAAAACAAGCTGATGGTATAAAAGAATAGAAGCAGAGAAAGCTTTGAAGCCTCCTTTCTCTTGTCAGTACATTTTTTATTACACCCATGGGCTGTTACAAATTCTCAGTGTTTCCCATCCTTATATTTGCCTTATTATAATCCTACAAATCGATCAAGTCTAAAAACATAATTGCCAAAATTCGATTCTATTTTAAACTGTGATTTTATTTAATATTCATATTACCAGTCCATTTCTAGAACCTGTCTGCAACAGGGGCCTGGCCAGCCAAGTAATGTGGTCTGGTGGTTAGTAAAACAGTTTCCAGGCAGATTGCCTGGGTCTGAACCCTGACTCCGCCTTTCCGCCTGTGTCACCATGTGCAAGAGACTTAACCTCCCCAGGCTTCAACTTCCCTACTTATATAATAATAGCACCTACCTGATAGTATTGTTTTGAAGATTCAATAAATTAATGCTTACAAAGTGCTTAGATCAGCAACAGCTCCACAAATGGGTTTTATCTGCGTTAGCCATTAGTTTTGCAATAGAACAGCAAATGCATAGGAGGAGGGAACGGCTATCGGTGGAAAAGAAAAGAAACCTTAAGCTTCTCCAGTACAGAGAAGTTCCTTTTGCCTCAGGAGTCATCCTGACCCAGAAACAGTGTTAGTGATGTGACATAAGGCTGTTTTGTGTTCCCTGAAAATCCCAGATTAGTATTAATACTCATGGGATAGTCTCAGGAGGCCTGGACTTGGACTTGCTTATACCTTATCCCTGTTGGGCCTTTACTCCTACATATTTACTCAGACAAGTTTGGCTTAAACTGAGGAAAAAGTCAGCATATTGGGCCTTTGCTTTTTATTTTATGGTTCTACCTTTTCTTTTGGAAAACAAATGATTTATTCTCTTGCCCCTCTTGGGGCAGAGCAGGTCATAAGCTGAAAACAGCTATCTGTGGAAAAATGTTTGCAGTCAACATTTCTTCTAACAGACAGAACATCGTCTATTCAGTAGAGAAAGCCAAGCTTGCTTGTTTGCTATTTTTTAATACTGTGGGAAAAAAAGAAACCACCAAAACTGTGAGACTGGTAGCTTTTCCATGGTCATCTCTATCTAAAACTCTACTGTGAATAGAATTCTCCACCCAGGATTAGGAAACAGAGGCCCACGGATTAACAGGCAAGAGGCATGAGGGAGGCTCTTTGGGCTCATTCTCTGGGATAAACTCTAACATGGAGGATGGCTTCTGGTTTAAGGCTGGGCTGGGAACTCTGTGGGGCATGAAAGAAGCCCCTTCCTGTCACTGGACTAATCAAGGCACACAAGTGCACACTCAGAGAGTCTCTCCCATACATCTTTCAGGCCCACGCTACTAAATTCCACATTTGCCCTCTTACATTTTGTACATGTGTATGCGTGTGCATGGGCACACACACACACACACACTACTCACCTATAAATGCTCACATCTCAAGACACATCTGCATATATGGGCACATGGTGGTCATGGCCTGGAGGGGTGGGGGCCTTACCTCAGTTCAGGAATGGGAGCTTTTTAATAGATTACTAACAAAGTGAACTGAGATATAGAGCCCTTCTGAAGCCCTTCAGTGGGATTCCTGAGGGTAAGATTCTAGTCCAGCAATAGCTCCTTGCAGATATTTAATATTTAAATTGAGTTGTTTGAAGTCTCTCAGTTTCAGGCAAGGAATTCCACCTGATTCTGAGAAGTTAGAATAGGAGAGAAAAATGAATCTCAGTAATCAACTCATCAACATGCACTTAACTGATGCCCGTGATAGGCCAGGCCGTGCCCTGCACTCTGGGACAGAGGGGCGTTGGAGACATGATTCCTACCCCATTGTAGTCTAACAGTGAAGATGAGACTAACACTCATGAGACATACTATTTCAAGATCAGTGTTACACTGTCAACATCAAAAAGGACCTTATCTTGTCAAACGTGTTCATTTTGGCAGTGGGACACATATCCAACGAGTTACTTTCTTATGGCCACACAACCATATACTAGACAGATGCTTCTTTTTTATTGACTAGAGAGAGAGGGGGGGGAAGAGAGAGAGAGAGAGAAACATCACCTTACTGTTCCACTTATTTAAGCACTCATTGGTTGATTCTTGTATGTACTTTAATTGGGGATTGAACCCACAACCTTGGTGTATTGGGACAATAACCAACTTCTTGATAGAATTACTCTCTCCATCCCCCTGCAATTTTTTTTAATTTTATAAAAAATGTTAACAAGGGCCTGTGATTTCATTAGGTACCACCCTTCCATCTTTACTTCAGGATTGTGGTGTTGTCCTGCAAGGCACGAACCTGATATTATACATTTTCAAAGCCCACAGTGACTGACACAGTCCTAATTATCCAGGAAATGCTCATTTCATTAGCCCAAACTGACCTGTAAGTCCAGGTAACTTTGCTCAGGGCTCTATTCATTATACAAGGAAGCAGCACAGGTAGTAAAGGACTAAGTCTTGAATATAAGTGTAAATAAAATATTTCATACTTGGCATAAAAATTACAGATACATTTTAAAGCCCTTCTGTTTTCTTATCCATTTCGACCTCATCTCTTATATAATTTTATAGACAAAGGTAATGCATTTTCATTTCAGCAGCAGGAAAAGGTCAGGTTACTCTGGTGCTTTGGACTCTGTGTAGTCACAGCCAGAGTCATTGATACATTTTGATGTATTTCTCCTAAGGGTTTTTATGAAATCATACTGGGTCACCCAATCATCAAACATTTATTACAACAAGAATTTTAAAACTCATCTTTTCTGTGCCAAATACAGGACAGATTGTTGGCTACAAACTTGCCTCGCTTAACACCTGCTTTATGCCCAGAAAAAAAATGATAAATAACAGCATAGCTGTTTTTTATTTACTGAGGGCTGCTATAACAAGTTACCATAACCTTGGTGGCTTAAAACAGCAGAAGTATATTTTCTCACAGTTCTGGGGGCTGGAAGTGTGAAATCAAGGTGTTGGCAGGGCCACACTCTTTCTGGAGGCCCTAGGGAGGAATCCCTCCATCCCTTTTCCTAGTTTCTGGTGGTCCCTAGCAGTTCCTGGCACTCCCTGGCCTATAGGTGCGTTACTCCAATCTCTGCTTCTGTCTTCTCTGTGTATCTGTCTATATCCCTGCTTCTTCTTAGAAGAAACTCACCCTAAATCTAGGATGATATCTCTAGATCCTTAGCAAAGACTGAGCAAAGACCATGTTTCCAAGTGAGGTCACATTTTTGAGGTTCCAGGTATACATAAATTTTTTGATGGGGGGGCACTATTCAGTAGTTGTCATTTCACTTGCACTTGACTGGTTGGATCTGTGATGATAAGACTGATAGTAAAAGAGGTGACACTGGACGGAAGCTTACCTTTGTTTCCATGAATGACTTCCTCCCACATTGCTTGTGGTCTTACTCCCTGTCCCGCATATATCCCCATCCAGATTGCTCACTTGGATTCTGAACTCCTGATTCACATGACTCTCTGACACTGGACTCTGGTTCTTAAGTGTTTGTCAAGCTACTGACCTCATGCTGTCACAAGTACCCTGGCCCATCCAGATTTCAGTGCTGCTCTTCATTGTCTACCATCTTTCGTTCAACGAATTCTCACTGGAGACTTCCTACATGTCAGATACTGTATTGGATGTTCGATTCTCAGCAATGACAGACAAGGTCCCTGCCCTCATGGGGAAAGATGGGTGGGAATAAGTAAAAAATAAACAGAGACATGTTTGGCTCCTAAACAGTTTCTGGCTCCTAGTAAGTGCTTACTGAATATTTGTGATCTGAAATAATAAGCAAGATCATTTCTGATAGTGATAACTAATACAAAGGAAATGGATTAACATTAAATAGAGCATTTAATAGGGTCAGTAAGGGAAGACCTGAGAAGGTGATGTTTAGGCAAATATGAAGAAGAGGAAGGAGCCAGCAGAAGGTGTGTGTCTAAGGTAGAGGAATGGAGTGGGTCAAACAGCAGTGAATGGAGAGCACACTGTATTTGGGTGCAGAAGGAGAACAGTGTGACTGAGACAAATTGAGCAAGTACGAGCTGGTGTCAGAAAGGTAGAGGGAAGCTCGGTTATGCTAGACACTATATATCAAACGAAGGAGTTTGGGCTTCATTTCCAGTGCAGTTGGAAGCCATTTGAGGTTAAAGCAGTGAACCAATGTGATTTAACTCATTCATTAAAAGATCAGTACAGCAGCTCTTAGGAGCAAAGATTATAGGAAGCAAGGATGGAAAGAGGAAGACTGTTTAGGAAATGCATCAGTTAGGATGTTTTAGCACATAAATAAGTTATAGGTTTAAAAGTCATTAATTCCTTCAGTCCTTATGTAATCAAGAGAGGACTGGACTGGCCAAAGCCATAGGGTTGGTTGGTCTTCAAATAGTCTTATCATTTAGCATGAGCCTGCTGAATAAAGAGCATAATTTTCCATGTCTGCCACAAGGTGAACAACACAGGAAAGCACTGTGCTAATGAATGTTTTTCATGCTTTCTGGTCATTCCGCTCCTTTCATACCTCTTCCTATATCTGGCAAATTTCTCACTGTGGAAACCAGCCTCCAAGATGGCTTCCACTGATCCCCACACCTTGATATTCACACCCTTGAGTAGTCCCCTCTCACGCTGTGCCAGGGTTTAGTCTGCATGACTTATAGAATCCAACCAAAGTGATGGAATATCACTTCTAAGATTAGATTATAAAAGACTGTGGCTTATGTCTGGGGCTCTTATCTCTCTTTAGTATTACTCACTCTGTAGTAGCCAGCTGTCATGTCTTGAACACCCAAGTATCCCTGTGGAAAGGCCCACAGGGCGAGGAACTGATGCCTCTAGCATCAGCCAGCCACAAGCCTTCTTGAAAGCATCCCCCATCAAGGCTTCAGATGATGTGGCCCTGGCCAACAACTTGGCAACTTGGCTCGTGAGAGCCCTGAACCAGAACCACACACTAAGCTGCTCTCAGATTCCTGATGGTCAGAAACTGTGAAATAACAAATGTTTGTTGGTTTAAGTTGCTGAGTTTAGGGTAATTTGTCATATGGCAGTAGATGACTAACACGTCCCATTTTTAAAAAAAGATTTTATTTATTTATTTTAGAAAGAGGGGACGTTGAGGAGAAAGAGAGGAAGAGAAACATTGGTATGTGAGAGAAACATTGACCAGCCACCCCAGCAGGAACCAGGCCTGCAACCCAGGCATGTGCTCTGACCAGAAATCCAACCAGCAATGTCCAGCCAACTGAGCCATGCCTGCCAAGGCACTGAAACATCCCATTTTGAACCCTGCCACCTCAAAGTGGAAGCAGGAAGAAACTGTCTGTTAGCTTCCCTTGCAGCTGGGATAAAGTCAAATGGCCTAAGCTTTGCCAATTGAACCCATGTGCCTGGGACCTCAATTCAGGAAATAAGACCATGAAGAATGGGGGCTTCAGAGAACTGATCCTGGGGAGGGTGGTGCAGGGAGGTTCAGCTTTCACAGGAGGCAGAGGTTAAGTGCCTAGTGGTGACTCTCATGCCCAACCTGAACCTCTGCTGGTGGTGGGAGTGGTAAGGTCTTTGACTCTGTCTGCTTATGTAACATGATACTGTTCCTAGATTCCAAACCTGGTTCACTCCAGGACATTCCTTCATGATTTGCTTAAACTATCTAGTAGGCTTTATTGTTGGCAACTAGGAACTTAAGACTGACACAGAAGCCTTTGAAAGAAAGTAACAAAAAACACTGCCTCAAAGTGACTTAAGTAATATGGAAATGAACTCCCTCCCATAACAAGAAGCACAGAGGAGGGAGCCTGTGGGGCTGCTGTGCCATCAAGACTCTGATGACTCTGCTTTCCTAGCACTCTCAAGACTGTGCCCTCCTTTGTGGGTTTGTTCCCTCCTCTCTGGCTGGATTCAGTTTGGCAGTGACAGTTCCAGGCATCAGATTAGATATGACAATGTCCAGAGGTAGGAGGCTCTATATTCCTTGTATTCCTTTGTAAGAGTGAGGAGCCTTACTCAAGAGCCCTACATAAACTTTCCCTCATGTCTCATTGGCCACAATTGGTGGGAAGCTCCTTCCTAAGTCACGGGAAAGGAGAATGGTATTGCTGTAGTTGCCTTGTACCAGTTAGGTATTCACCTCTGGGATCTGGGGTTGGAGCCAGACTCCTCTGAAGCACCTGACCAGGTGGAAGAAGGTGGCTATAAGAAAAACTTAGGGTTCTCCTAAAGATGAATAGATGCTGTGTAAACAACAAATTCAGTCTGCTATAGTAGGTAATTGCAGGGCCCAGGCAGAAGATAATAGTTGTTTGACTTGAGGTAATGGAGTGGGAACAGAGAGAAGGAAACAGATTGCGAATATAGTACACGTCTAAAAACAAGATTTGTTGGTGGATTGAATTAGGAGGGAGAGAAGAGAAATAGGACAAAGGAATGATGCATTAGTGTAGACCTGAGCATTTGAACCACTGATTTACTTAAATTGGGAGGGTTGGGAACAAACAGGCCGAAGTGCAGGTGAAGTTTCACTTTTAAATGGTGATCAAACAGGCAGTTTAGCATATGAGTTCGGAGGGAAATTATGGTTGGAGATATAGACTTGAAAGTCATCAGTATGTAGAGGGAATTTAAAATCCTAGCACTGAACGAAATGCCTTAGGGAAAAGTACAGCAAGACAGGAGTAGAGGTCCAAAAACCAAGCTCAGGACACCTAACAATTAGAGGTCAGGTCGAAGAGAAGTCAGCAAAGGAGAATGAGGGAGGAAGCCTGTGATAAAAGAAAACCAAGATCTCAGAGGGCAAGAGATGGTTGTTCTCCAACCCCTCCGGTCCTAATTTCTCTCCACCTCCCCCACTCCATCGCTGAGTGCTTGTGAAGGTAACCGGCATTTTAAGTCGCATCGGTGTTTGAAGTTGCACATAACAGATTTGCTTCAAGTGATTTCACCCTCCGTTGACCCTAAATACCACAGGTGACTGAAGAAAAGTAGGAACATAATTGAGGAGGGAAAACCCTTTAGAAAACTTGTCTACATTTTCTTTCTTGAATAATATATGCAAGACATTTCCCTCATAAATGCCATATTAAAAGGCTTTAAAAAATTCCTCAAGACAAGCTTTGGTTATATCTTTTAATATCCCAAACATTTTCAAACAAGAAGTGAACAAGACCACGTGTTCCTGTTTTATTGAGGCTGTCCCCTTAAAGCAGTTCACAGATAACATTGTGTTGCCTTAAATAGAACTATTTCAAGTAGGACAGCTGATATATAATCTCTTTTATGAAGATCTAAAAGAAAATTAAGGGATGTGCTTTTATTTTAATTGATGGGAGTTCAAGTTATAGTTTAAAAGGTACACCTCTTCTTCTAATTAATCTCTCAAAGTCAGGCAGCTGTCTATAGTTTATTGAAGTTCAGATGTTGCATAAAACCTTCATTATCTAAACTTGATGAGTTTCCCTTCCTTTCAGTACCTGCAGTCTCAGAAGAGGTCAGAACTCAAAAGACCCTTCAAAATGAGTGAAGTAATCCCTCAGCCTGGCTCACTGCTGTGCCCTGAGGAACCCCAGAAAACTCTCACTCTCCTTGGAAACAATTATTCTTCCACAGGGAATAAAATGATTCAAAGAAAAATAATTGCTCATTTGCTACATCCATGTGAGCCCAGGGAAGTTGTGTTGTATGGCAAGAGATAGAATCCATCATCACTTCCTACACTGGCCAAAAGTGTGGTTCTTTTCCCAACAAAAAGGCAGAGGTTATTCAAAACACACACACATACACATACACACACATGGAGTAAAAGAATAATCATATGGTAAAGGGCAGCAGTTGTTCCGCAGTTATTGAATGGGAGGAAAATGTGTCTAGTTAGTGGAAACTCTGTATGTAAAATCTGAGCTTTGATAGTGGTCGATGGAGAAATTGAGGTCTCTGGGTTGGAGGAAGGCAATTCCAGTGCCCATGCCAAAGGCAGAAGAGCAGAAGTGGGCATGCTAGGAGAAACCAGCCAAGAGGATCCAGACCACAGTGGGATTGCCAGGCTTTTGGTCAGGTGGAACTGGGTTAGCAGAATAATAGGAACACAGAGTGTTTTGCTTGTAGTTTATTGTATAACTGCCTAGGCTTTAATAAATTTTTCAGTAAGCTGTATATAATTCATTTTAGAGTGTGGATTTGTTTTTCCTGTGATTGTCCAGGGGGATCATAAGAGTCTCCAAGAATGCATATAAAACTTGAAAAGTCCTGCCAGGCAGCTCATATGAAATTTATGGGGAGGCATACTGTGGAACAGTTATATTTCAGCCTCTAGAGTCTCCCCAACATGTATTTGAGTCTGTTCCATCGCATGCTGGATGACCTTGGGCAGGTGGCTTAGGACTCAGAGTTTCAGTGTTCTCATCTATAAAGTCAGGATGATAATAACATTATCTATTTCAGACCATTGTGGTAATGAATCACTTAAGCCAAGCACAGCATACAGTACATGGTACAGAGAAATTGCTCAGTAAATGTCGGTTATAAATGAACACTTAGGCCAGTCTGGAAAGACCACACAGGACTTAAATGCACATTGGTCAGACCCTACCCATCTTCACATGCAGAAAACAAAATTAAAGCTTAGATATTATTTTATCCACCAGAGTTGGTGAAGGCACAATGCCGGTGCTGCTCTTTGGACCATTTGGGCTCATTTGGCTTTGGCTTCAGGGTGTGGGGTCTATGCTTTCACTTGAACCCACGGTACCCACCTGCAAAGGAGGGCAAGGCTCAGGAGTCACACAAGCCATTGCAACCTCTGACTAGCTGTGTGACCTGGGGCAGGCTATTTAAATTCTGTGCTTATGTTTCCTCAGTTGGAAAGTAGAGATAACTAATAGCAACATGCTCTTCATAGAGTTGATATGGAGATAATGTGAGCTAATATATGTAGAGCATGTTTAGAGTGTCTGGCACATTGCATGAGTTAAAGAAACTATAGTAAAAATAATAGAAACATAATAATTATAATAATAAATTTGAGAAAGACCTCTAGGATTCCAAATTCTACTTTGCTTCTGACAAAAGCTTTGCAGAATGGGTTTATGGAAAGAAAATGAGAAAGAAGGAAGTTAGGAGCAGGTCGGTTAAAGGTGGGAATGAAAAGTCAAGAAGCTTTGCAATAGGGGTAATTCAAAGTATAAGCAATAATTAGAGGATAAAGTTTTGAATAATGAATGCAATGTGTAAGAAGAAGAAAGCTTAAATATTGAAATTTCATATTCAACCCAGAAGTTGCATCAAAAAATCCTCATTTAGTGAGCACTCAATAGTGTTGGGGAGGGAGAATTCCCCCCCTCCATCCCTCCTGAGTTCTTTTGGCTGAATGAATAATAAAATTGACACAAGGCCAGATTAACAGGAGAAAAAACAATTTAATATGTGCATATGGGAGATCATGAATGATGCTCAGAGAAATGATCGAGCCAGCCCAGCTTTTCACACTTTTTAGACAAATAATACATTTGTGAAGATTTGACAGGACAAAGAAATTTAGGTTTGGGTGCTCATCAGTGAGGAATCTAAGCAAAGTTAGGGCTTGGGTAGAAAATTAGTACAGCAGTTACAAGGTTGGTTTATACAGGCTGATCCTTCTGAGTAAGGCTAGAGGGCAATAAAACGGGTGCCTCTCTCTGTCTCTGTCTATACCCAGAGATTTCGGTCAAAGCCATTTGTTGCCAAACAAAAGAATAAAAAAGGGATTATTGAAATTCTTATTTAAGTACTTAATACCTAAATACCCTCACCCAGTAGTGTGCACTTTGACCTCTTCTCTTAATAAGCAAGCACCTGAGGGCAGGTCAAGCTGCTCTACACCCATTTTTAGCCTTGAGGATGAAGGGCAGCTTGCCCTGGAAGCTGAGGAAAGCTGTTGGTTATTTCTTCAAGATGCTCTTTAGCTAGTAGAATATTCCATGACCACTGTGACACAGTCTAGCAATTGGGGACTTCATCATCCTTTCTCCTTCCAGCAGTCAGATTGACATCAGCAGTTTCCCAAACGTGTCCCAGGTGAGGGACATGAGCTGCTTTGAAAGGAAGCTCCAGGGATATCAAAAGTATCTTTTAAAAAATAAATAAATAAAACTGCTCTGGCTGGTGTGGCTCAGTTAGTTGGAGTGGTGTTCTGTACACCAAAGGGTTGCAGGTTTGATTCCCAGTCAGGGCACATGCCTGGGTTGTGGGTTCTGTCCCTGTTGGGGTGCCTATGAGAGGCAACCAATCAATGTTTGTCTCTCTCTCTCCCTTCCCTCTAAAAGCAATAACCGTGTCCTCTGGAGAGGATTAAAAAAAGTTACTTGGTAGCGGAGCTTCCGGAGGTCCAGGTTTTTCTCAGTCAGCAGAAATCTGACCTCTGCTCTCTCCTCTGGCCTCATTCTAAAAAGATGAGCAAATGTGGAACCATGAGTGTCTTCTAAGAAGAGACAGTGGAGGAGTGCCAGGCCTTCTGACCTGGAACATCGCCTTCTGTTCCTCTCAGTATACTTCTTTTATTGGGGTATCTTTTAAATATTAAAGTTAATAAATCCCTACTCTTTAAAGTCAAAGAAATTGGAGTTATAACCTTGTAATTGGCAATGATAAAACTTGGGAGTGACACAGCCCAGGAAGGAAGAATAAAGATTTTGAATGTCCCAGAACAATTTGCTGCCTGGTACCATAACAGACACCTGGGAAAAGTGGAACTATCCAATCCCAAATCTGCCTTTATTTTGTCTCTCAAAAAAATTTACTCCAAACAGGGAAGGCCAAGCTAGTCTTCTGGTCCATGTGAATTATGTTTAAGGCTCTAAATCAAGTGTGAGGATGAAAACCTGATTGGGATAATGAGGCAGGAGGCTTATGGGTATTCGTCAGAGTGCCAATCACTGGGAGATAGCATGAGCTCATGAAAAACCAGTCATGTGAGTTGAATCTTTCTTTTGTTAAAGGCAGCTATCTGGCAAGGAACTGAATCGAGCAAAATGCCAATACAAAGTTCTGTTGTTAGGAATCTCAAACCATCTCTGAAGGATGGAATCTGGGTCTTGGGACCAGGAATGAGGATATGGTCCAAGAGCAGCATGAAAGATGCAAGGGATTCCTTTTATTATTTTTCTATTTTCCAGCTTTACTGAGGAATAATTGGCAAAATTCTATATATTTAAGGTGCCTTTTGACCTACGTCTCTCCATTTCCCCCACCCTCAGCCCTCAGTAGCCACTGTTTTTATGAGATCAGCTTTTTAATTTTTTTTAAGTTTCTGCACATAAGTGATATGGATTATTCCATTGTTTCAGTTAGCATAATGCCCTCCACGTTTACCCATGTTGTCTCAAACACCAGCATTTCCTTCTTTTTGTGTCTGTATATGTATAGCACGCACACACATACACCACATTTTCCCTCTCCATTGTCTGTAAATGGGCACTTAGGTTGTGAGCAGTGCTGCAGTGAACATGGGGGTGCAGAATTTTTTTTTTATATATTGATTTCATTTACTTTAGATATAGACTGAGATGTGGGGTAGCTGGACCAAATAACCGTGTTGGTTAAAGTAAGTTGCAGGGCCAACCCAGAGTTAGCGGGAAGGGAAACAGACTTGACTTCTTGGTGGAAGGAGCAGTAAAGTCACATTGCAAAAGGACATGCAGAAAGGGAGGGATGGTTGTGGCTGTCACTGTAAACAATCCACCAATTTGTCCTTGGGGAAGTTACTTAAATACATGATTTCACTTTCTTCGCCTGTAAAATAGAAAAGAATGACATCGGCCACTCAGGGAAGTTGTGTTTAGCACCTAGCACACTGTAGTAGACATGCAACAGCAACAACAAAAAATATATTGATTGAGCCCATGCTGTGTGGCAGCCCTGTGCTAGATACTTTATGTAATCTTATAACAACCCAGTGATGCACATATGAGTATGATCTAATGAAAAGCTTAGGCACAAAAATGTTAAGTAACTTCCACAGAGTATGTTGCACAGTAACTATTCTCTGTAAATCTTGTGTGTCTTACTGTCTGCTACATCCAAGGGACAGTTTGGGGTTTATTTTAAAGATTTTATTTTTAAACAGAGGAGAGGGAGAGAAACATTGGTACAAGAGAGAAACATTGATCAGTTGCCTCTCCTACACACCCTGCACACACCCCAACCAGGAACTGAACCTGCAACCCAGGCATGTGCCCTGACTGGGAATCAAGGTGCTGAGCTCTTGCTTTGTAGGCTGATGCCCAACTAACTGAGTCACATCAGACAGGGAAAAGGACAGCTTTTTCCTCTTTTAAGTTCCAGTGACAGCTGATGCTGTTGATCACTCCTCCATCCACTGCTTCTCCTCCTTTGGCCTCCATGACTCCCCGCTGTCTGAATTCTCCTCCTTTGATTGCTGCTTATCATTCTTGTCCTTGTTAAGCCACATTTTCCATGACAAAGTTCTCTCCCATTTTTCCAGACCTTCTTTCCTGGAGGAACTTACGCAATGTGGTAACTCAATCTCTACCTTTGTATGGATGATTACCAATTTCCCTTATGAACCCTGAGAAGGAATGCATCTGCCAAAAAGGACTCCTGGTGGTTAATTAGGCCCCCAAATCATAGCCAGAGTCTAGCAGCCATTGCTGACCAAGCCCTGTCACACACACTGAATTTCAGGGGAAAGCCACAAACTGAGCTTCTAAGCCGCCTGCATTGTGTTCCTGCCATCTGAACCTTATAAAGGAGTTCCTAGCCCTGACTGGTTGGGGTCAGTGGATTGAGTGCTGGCCTGCAAACCAAAGGGTCCCTGGTTTGATTCCCAGATCAGGGCACACTCCTGGGTTGCAGGCCAGGTCTTTAGTAGGGGGTGGGCGAGAGGCAACCACACATTGATGTTTCTCTCCCTCTCTTTATCCGTCCCTTTCCCTCTGTCTTAAAAATAAATAAATAAAATCCAAAGAAAAAAAAAGGAGGTCTTGGAATCATCTTTCAACCAGTGGGCTCAGACCTCCCCCATCCAATTGGAACTAAGCAGCTATATCCTCATTTGCATCTATATTGACCAGTCAGAGAGGCTCCATAACAACCAATCAAAACACTCAAAGCTGACCTGTCAGGTCAACTATTCCAGCCAATCAAACTGTGTAGATTTGGATTTCTTATTTGCATAAAAATGGACCAATCACAGGCCAGGGTTGCATCTTCCTCTATAAAAGCAGGCTTCCCCTTCCTCTTTAGGGAGTGCATGTTTTCTCTCTTCCAGGCTGTGATTTCTTGTTTTGCAAACTCTTCATTTGAATAAAGTTCTTCCCTTTACCACACCCAGGGTGGGGACTCTTGTGGGCATTAGATTGGTATCAGTGACCTTTTGTTGACACCCATGTCTCCTAAACCCTAGGCATGCAATTCAGGGTATCATCTGGGACCAACCACATATGACCCAGGTCAGTTTCTGAAACTTGTTTGTCTTTTCTTTCTCATTCCATTGGTCACAATTTTGTTAAATAACATTTGAAATATTTTCAAATGTGGATGATTCTGGAAATCAGCCAATGCCTTTAGCCCAATCTAGGCCCTCATTCATATCTTGCCTGAATTAGCAAAGTAATTTCTTAATTTTTAAAATTAAAATGACAGTTGACATAAAATATTACATTCGTTTCAGGTATACCATATAGTGATTACAGATTTATATGCCTTATAATGTGATCACAGTAAGTCTAGTAACCATGTCATTGTACAATTACTGATATTATAGACTATATTCCATATAGTATACATAATAGCCTCATGACTTATTTATTGATTTGAGAGAGAGGGAAAAAAAGAAAGAGGAAGAGACAGAAACATTGATTTGTTGTTCCACTTATTTATGCATTCATTGGTTGCTTCTTGTATGTGCCCCGACCAGGGATGGAACCCGCAACCTTGGAATATCAAGACGACACTCTAACCAACTGAGTATCCCACCAGGGCTTACTTATTTTATAACTGGAAGTTTGTACCTATTATTCTCCTTCACCTTTTTCACCCATGCTCTCACACCCCACCCCTTTGGCAACCATCAGTTCTTTATATCTATGGGTTTCTTTGTTTTGTTTTGTTTGTTCATTTGTTTTTTCAGCTTCCACATATAAGTGAAATCATATGGTACTTGTCTTTTTCTGTCTGGCTTACTTCACTTATAACGCCCTCTAGGTCCATCCCTGTTGTCGCCCACACCAATTTCTTACTGTCTTCAGTTTCTCTCTGACAAAATCACATCAGTATTGGACTTCTACTTGCTTTAACACAGCTCCTCCCCACCATTCCTGCGCCAGCCCTAGCACCACTCTCTGATTCACCTTCCACCTCTTGTGTCTTTCCCTCCTTTCTTCCCCCCACCCCCATGATTTCTTAGGGCAGAGAGTCTCCTTGCCTTTTCACAACTCTCTGGGGTTATCTTTACCTTCACAATTCTTCATTTTCTCTGCTATTCCAATGGAACAGTGATTTTCATCTGAATTCTTAATACGTGCAATACCTGACTGTTTAGTCAGGGGCACTGACTTCTTTTCTTTTCTCTTAGACTGTCAAATAAAAGAAAATGACAACAGCCAACACAACAATAGGCAATGGTGTGAATAAATCAAAATTATACCTATTTTTGTCAGATGGGCAAAAAATGTATTTGTGGGTGTGCTGCAAAATTTTAGTAACAAGTTTATGTGTGCCACAAGATGAAAAGGTTGAAAATCACTGAAGTAGGAGGCCTTTCAGGCCCTAGCAGAATTCACAGCAGGATTTCAAAACTTGTCCTGAAGTACCTTTCTGTGCAGCATGGTTTGTTATGAGATATCCCTAGCAACAATACAACCTTATGGCTAAGATGCCGTTTGTAGAGCTTCTACTCTAATTGTTGTAGAGTGGGGGTGGCGCCTAGACACTAGTATGTAAAAGCAAAAAAAAAAAAAAAAGAGAGTCAAGGTTACCTTGCCTCCCCACATATGAACTTGGGCAGGTGACATTTTTCTGAGTCTCGGGTATTTCATTGGTAAAACAGTTATACAGACCTTGCTGGGCTATCCAGGGAATTAAATGAGATTATGTATCTAAAAGGCTCGTGGCACAGTGCCCACACATATAAACAAAAGAGCTCAGTACTCCGTAATTGTTTCTGGGCTTACTGCCTGAAAGGCTGAAGAGGTGGGTGTATGAGAGGTGCCCTGTGTTCCCTTCCAAAAATTCAGAATTTAGTGATACTCTTCTTTCGTGGGTGCTGGAAACAGGTTGGCAATCCTCGGGTTTCCAATCAGTTGCTTAGAAAACGAGCTAGGACCTACGAAGTTCCAAGTGCGTCCCATTGTCTTTCTCAGGTGCCAGTGATTTGACCCTAGTTCTGATCGGTAAGCCCCGACCTTCTCCCAATCACCAGGGTGGTGGAAAAGGCCCTGCGCTTGGTAAATCTTTCCTTTGATGGCGAATCTTGACCCCAAATCCCACATTTGGGCATCTAGCACTCTTAGGCCCGTGGTTTACGGACAGACGGTGCTTTTCAAGTTTGAAGCCGGCGCTCTGTTCTCCAGTTCTGGCGGGTGTGGTCCAGATTGCACCTTTTCTGCAACGCACCCCAAAATGTGCTTTGGACTTACGAGGCGAGGGACCCTGGCTGAGGTTGATTTTCCTCAGGTCGGAGGGGTGCGGTGGCGAGAGCGCTTGGGGCACGCACCCGCTCACACTCTCCAAGGTTGGGAGCGACCGCTCCGAGCGCGAGGTCCGGAGCCGAGTTCCGCGCTCCTCTAGG
This sequence comes from Tonatia bakeri, assembly GCA_004024845.1. Taxonomy (NCBI): domain Eukaryota; kingdom Metazoa; phylum Chordata; class Mammalia; order Chiroptera; family Phyllostomidae; genus Tonatia; species Tonatia bakeri. The sequence continues at coordinate 30,216 of PVIA01004990.1, forward strand.
AGCGGGCAAGCGCCCCCGTTCCCCGCAGGTGCCCGAGTAGGGACCACTGAGATCCCACCCTACCGCGCGCACCCCTGACCCGGCCCCGCCCCGGGCGGCCGGGAGTGGCGGGCGGAGCGGTAGGAGCGAGGCGCACTGGGCTTTGCGGCACCGCCTCTCCTGGTGCCGAGGGAGGAGGGACGGAGGGGCCGGAAGGGGGGGAGAGAGAGAGAGAGAAAGCCCGAACGACCGACGACCGACTGGCAAAGAGCTGCATGCAACCGGTGGGAGGCCGGGCCGGCTGGGGCTGGGGCTCGGGCCGTTTCTCGGCAGGTCCCTGGCGGCGAGCGCGGACGGCCCGGAGGCGGCGGCTCTGAGCTGGCAGGCGGAGGGTTGTCTCCCGCGCCCGCCTGCCCGGCGCGGTCCGAGGATGCGGGGGGGCGATGCCCGGGGCCAGGGACGCGCTCTGTCACCAGGCGCTGCAGCTGCTGGCCGAGCTCTGTGCCCGTGGGGCCCTGGAGCACGACAGCTGCCAGGATTTTATCTACCACCTGCGGGACCGCACCAGACCCCGTCTCCGCGACCCAGGTGAGTGCCACGGCCACTGCCCGGCCCGATCGGAGGGCCCTGGGCTGGGAGTTGGGGCCGCACAGGGGCCTGAGGCAGAAGAGCAACGCGGACTGGAGGGAAGAGGTGCGGGGTGGGGGTGGGGGCGGGGGCTTGCCACGGAGCTAGGGGAGGGGATGGGGAACCAGCGCACCGGGGCCTGATGCTGGAACCAGGCAAGGAACCCGGTGGAGGGTACTGCGCGGAGGCCGATTCTGGGTGGGCTGGGTTAAGGTTGGAGGGACCACGCCCGCCACCTGCGTTACCTACGCTCCGGCACCCGGAGGGGAGGCTCCGGAGCTCAGAGCTCCGCGCTCCACTTCCCAGGTTCTGCTCTGTGGGCGAGGGGAGGCCTCGGCGGCCATAGGAGCGGTGGGAAGGGGGTGGAGGCCGAAGGAAAACTCCGGGAAGTTGGGAGTTGGGGACGGCCCCGGGCTGCAACTGAATCCCACAGGGCAAGCCTCATCCTCGCGCGAGCGCCTATTTCCCTTCCTGGGTCTGGGGTGAGAAGGGCGGGACGGGATGTGGCGTTGGGCCGGGGGAGGGAGCCCCGGGCCCTGGGCAGCCGGGCCTGAACCTGTTCCCTGCGGGTCCTTTGGCGTGGAGACGGCCTGGGCCTGGCACGACCAGCTGCCACCGCGGGGCACACCTTGGTCGGTGGGCTCACCGGGCGCGGCTTGTGCACCTGCAGTTATCCCTAGTGAAAGTTGCGAAGCTCCTAACTTTGGAAAGTTCCTTTATTTTGGCATTTGTCCAGTTAAGGTTGGAGGAGGCAGTTTTGGTGTAGTCATTTGCTTTCCTCAAGGGCCCTGGGTCTCCCACTTCTGTCTTCTCATCCACTACTGGTTGCTAGAAGACAAATTCCTTCTAAATATGTACTTGGGATTCTACTCACCTGGAGAAATTATTTTTTCGAATATTCTCTTAGCCTTACTACTAAAAAAAAATAGAAGTGTATTGTGGTTGGATTGTTAAAGATGGGGTGAAAAAATGGCCTTCCCCTGGCATTCCTGTGTGTAAATACTGGAAATGAGCCACTGCTGTGCAAATTATCCAGCATGAATCTACCTCATTTTAAGACAATCTATTATGTAAAAATCTATTTACCCAGAGGATAAATTAGAGAATTATTTGGTTCATAAAGTGATACACACGAAGCCTGACTGAAACAGCGTTTCCTCGATAGTATGTCCACAATGGGTCTGTAGGGTGAAGAGAATTCATCTGTTAAAAGTTTACAGCAGATTTTCTCTACTCAAATGTTTTTTTTCTATTGAAGAAGGAAGATGATTGTTCCCCATTGCCTGTGGTTATGTTAATTAAGTTTATCAGATGATCAGTAATGTGTTACTCAGAGTGGAGAATTAAGCCGAGAAATACTGTTGGTCCCAAATGATTTCCCCAGAGTTCTAATGTCCAGCCTTTGTGAGTCTTGTTGCTGAATGCGACGGCTGCACAGACAGCAGACTTGAATGAGCGTGCTTCATTTCATGAATTAATTGGGGGCCCAGGATGATGTCCCAAGTGCAGAGAGTTCTGTCTTTTAGCAGCGGGAACAAGAAAATTATTAACATGCTTCCTCCAAAGCAAGCGTTAGTGGCGTTGTGTCCCACTTCCTTCCCATGCCTGTGCCGAAGTTCCCATTGTTGTCCCCAATAAGCAGTCACCTTTGGCTTTTGTACAGGAGAAGATGGATGAGGTCTCTTGCTGAATTGCATGTTTAACATCTTTTTGGCCGATTTTATGCCTCCGTTCTTTGTAAGCCACGAGCTGGCTCCCATGTTCTTAGGTCTTGGTCAGCCCCTGTACTGGGCAGCCTTTGAGAAAGAATCACAGAGGAGGCTCCTTACAAAAGACAAATCTGATTCCTTGGCTGAGAAAGTCATAGATAAGAACGTGTCTTGCTACTCTGAGTTCCTGAAAGCACCGCACTGCTTTCTTAAACTAGGACATGGGGCTTCAAGGCAGCCCCCTACAATTGTAGGTTTGCATCCAGAAGTATCCTGCTTTTGAGGGAGGAGTTGGCGGGAGGCTGTGAATGCAAGGTGAGAGGAACTGAGGCTGAAGCTGACATTCAGGTGCACCCTCTCTTCCAGGGCACTTCAGCTCGGGCCAGAGTTCATCTTCACTTCCCTCTTTCCCCTCCTTGCCCCTGTTAATTCTTATATCAGATGCATTGATCTCCATCCCTCTGAAGCTGTTTGTGCAAGCCAAGAGTGGCTTTAATTTCTGAGCCCTAAAAGCTGAGTGGCTGGAGAAGCTGCAGAGCAAACTGTGAAGGGTGCCTGTGCTGTTATGTGGTGTGAACTGGAACCACCATGCACGGCAGCCCTGGACATGAGTCCCTAGAGAGAGTTGTCTCTCTAAAAGCGTGACTTCTTTTCTTAAAAAACAAAACCAAAAACCACGTGGATGGCATGCTCCAGCTTTCTCTATCCATTGTCCATCCATGGTTACCTAGGGGTGGCTAGGTTTTCTCAAGCTCAATTGAGGAACTTTGGTTTTAAAAGGAGAAAACATATGTAATTCCCTGTGAACAGTAGAATGACATTGAATCTAGGATGTTTGTTCATTTTGTCAGCAGTGGGATAAGCCTGGGTTACAGACCAGGGGTCCTCAGAAGGGTGATTCTTTGCCCAGGTATTTGGCAGGACTCTGATGTGGGAACATAGCACCTCATCTTCCTTAACTTGGTGTTAAGACAGGATTTTCTAAAGCATGATTTGCCTCACCTAGTCCTTCATCTGTACCAACTGTGGAAAGTAAAATATTCACCTTTAAGTTAAGTGTGAGCACTTTTTTTCCCCGTGGAAAGCAATTAAAATGTTTCTGCCAAGTGTTTTTAGGTTGTTTTACATACAGAGTGGGGCAAAAGTAGGTTTACAGTTGTGAGTACATGAAACACAGAGTCTGTTGTTGCATTATTATTTGTTAATTGCTGTATTATTTTCCATGCAAACCACTGTAAACCTACTTTTGCTCCACACTGTATTGGCAATGTGGGGCATAAACTTGCAAATCTCAGAGAATAACCTTCATGGCCAAGGGAAGAGCAAGTGCAAAGATCCTGAGGTAGAAGCATCCTTAATGTGATTTAAGGAACTCTGAGTTCAAGGGCATCTGAAGCAGAGTGAAAAAGAGAATAACAAGAAATCTGATCAAGGATTTGAGGGAGAAGATCATGTTGGGCTTGTAAACTATTAGTCTTTGATTTTGACTCTGAATGAGATACGAAACCATCAGAATGAGTTGAGTAGAGCAGTGGCCGTACACTGGCTGCTGTGTTGAGAAAGATCATAGCTGAAGGCAGAGAGACTTGTAGGGGCTATTGTAGTAACCCAGAGATCGTGGCTTGCACCGGGGTGGTTTTAATGGAGGTGATGAGAAGTAATTGGACTACGGACAGTTTGAAGGGACAGCATTAGGATTTGTTGATGGAATGGATGTGAGGTGTGAGAGAAGTTAAGGATGACTCCAAAGCTTTTTGACTTAAGAATCTCAATTCACTACAAAGGGGAAGACTTCAGGGAGAGTTGAGTTGGGGTGAGGAGAGGAATAAGGAAGTTTCTGTTTTATTTTTTTTTTAACTGTGCTAATTGTGTGGTGTCCCTTAGATATTCACAGTGACCCAAAGCATGTGTTTAATGTCATCAGATGGTCTGTGCTCATTCTGGGGCTTCATTCGTACTCCTAAGAGGGCCTGTTGATTGTAGGACAGCACTTCCTGTTAAAACGTGTTTCCTTGTATGGCATGAAAACCTCTCTTTAACTTCCACTCACTGATCTTGATTGTACTTTCTGCCATCAAAGAGAATGTCTCTTCTCATTACACACCTTTGGCTATTAGGAAGTGGAGATTTTAACTTTTCTCAACCTGTTGTTTCCCTATCTGGGAAAGAAAAGAGGATTAGATCATGGGACTTCTAGGTTTTCATCATGTTTTATTATTTCCTTCACAAGTCTTTTCTTCTGTAGGGTGCCAGCCATGTCTGTGCCAAGGGTTTTATGTAGGTCACTTAATTTAATCCTCATAATGTCTTCTAAGACCTGGCTGCTCAAAATGCTTGTCTGTGGACAAGCACTGTGAGCATCATCTGGGAGATTTTTGGAAATACAGACTCTCAGGTCCCACCCCGGACCTACTGCATGTGATTCTGTGTATTAATAGGAGCCTCAGGTGATTCGTAGGGACAGTAAGGCTTGAGGAGCATTGCTAGAAGATTGGTGAACAAAAGGTCAGAGAGCTAAACTAGCCCAAGGCCATGGGTTCCATTTAAGAAAAGAGTCGAGTCTAAATTAAAGTAAATCTTAGGTAAACACATCACATGCATTAAGACTGTAGGTGCTGTGAGTGAAAATTTCCTAGGTACTTTCCATCAGAGCCATCTTCAGACCTACTTTCTCCATTCGGTACTTCTATATTGGATTTAATCTCTAAGCGTAGGTTAAATTCTATGCAGTTTTAAGGATTCAGCTCAGTTTCTCGGTATGAATTTTTGAATTATATGAATTTGAATGATATGAAATCTTTGAGTTTTATGAATTATTCAGGATACTGGTTTTCCATTGACATTCTAGCTTTGTTATTTCTAGAGGCTTTTCCTCACTTTTTGGTTTACCTGGTCAGCAGGTAAAGCAGGGCCTCATGACACGTCACTGATGAGACTCTTGACACTCTTTCTAGGTGGATGTTAACCCTATTCAAGAAAAGCTTTTTCTAGACCAGTGGTTTTCACCATTAGAAACAATTTAGGGAGTTTGAACGAACAAACAAAATTAAAACATCAAATTGGAACCTCTGGGGCCAGGGCCTAGTTTCAGTATCGTTTGAGTTCCTCGGCTGACTGCAATGTGCAGCCTTGTGGAGGACAACTGTTATGACCCTTGGTGAAGAATGAATCCACAGGATTCTGCTCGGCTCCCATGTCTTTCTTGCAAAATTAGGAGAGATGGTATCAAATGTCTGGGGTTTTGACTGTTACTCTTGTACTGATCAACTGATTCTTAACTTTCTTTTGACATTATTACCCCAAGCTTTTATTTCGTGGGCTCTTTAAAAATATCATGAGAATCTATTATGTTCATTCAATAGTGGGGCAAGGGAGAACAAATTGTGAAAATCATGTCCAACTACTATTTCATTAAAAGGCCAGAATGTGGGAACTTTACTAATGTCACATTATACTGAATTAGAGTGAAGTAACTCATTAGAAGAGTACACATAAAATAATAATTAAATATAGTTTCTAAGGAAAAGTTTCCAAAATAATCATCAAGATTAAATATTATCCTTAAATCACATTTTCAAAGATAGTCAAAAGAGAACCAACCTGAAAACACTGGATTTTTATGAACAGACATTGATGTGATTATGCACAATGGGATTAATTTTAAAAATTAATGTTAATTGCAATCAGAAAATAGTCTCTTAAGGAATGAGTGGCATATTGGATGCATAATATGTGAATATCTAATTTGCATTTACTTCAGTGACATTTTGGGGCTTCTTCATAAATGTTGTATTTAAACAAGTGTGTTTTCATCTCTGTAGGATTTCTCTACATGGACCAGTGAGTGGTTTAGTCATGAGGTAATTATCAAGAGGGAAAAACAAAAGCAAACTGTGGTAAAGGCATCACAGGCAGCCCTGTGGCCAGCTGCCTCTTCGAGAATAAACAATCAAAAGTACAAACTTTTTGATGTGGGCTTAAACTCTCATGGAAAAATTAAGCTGACACCTCAGGGAAACCACCCTGAAATTCTCTATTCTGTGGAGAGGATGGGCATTGCTTTCACTGTAAAAGCATATTGGCATTTCTGTGTCTGCATGTGCACATGTGCATATTTTGGCTTAGAAAAAAATTCCCAGTCCCTTCTTAACTGATTTCCTTGAAGGCGAAAGCCAGTTCACATGCTGATGAGTTAGAGGAAGGGGAGGAGCTTAGCGAGAGGCAGAAATGGGAGAGCAGCCTTGTTTTTTAACGAGTAAGTTGGAGTATGTATTCTCCTTTCAAAATGAAATCACAGTTTCTGCCATAAAAGTGCATCGTGGCTTTTTCTTTTAAGTGTTTATTGGTTGGATGTAGCAATGGCTTTAAACCAAAGTAATTCCCAACGACTAGGTTTTTCAGATCTCTTGAAATATTCATCCTGTGCTCGTATTTTATCACATGAAAACTTTTATATCAACATTGATAGAACTGCAGCGGAAAGAAAAATAAATGAACTCACCCAGAAAGACCAACATGACAAAGTAGAATAGGTGAAAGCTTTGGAGTCAGAATCTGAACCTGCACCTGCTTAGCTTTATGACCCTGAAGAAAATGTTTAACTCTTCACTGTATTCATCTGTAAAAAGGGAGTGGGAGGTTGCCACAGTGCTGTGCCTGAGTGACACTCTCAGTAACTGGATTTTGGTGGTAGTAGCATCCTCTGTCCCTATGTCCTCTTAGCCATGTCCATGAGCATGCCTGTTGCAACTGTTTGTAATCATTCATGAACAAATATTTCTATTCTGTTTTTTTATAAACTTACCATTTTACTACAACTTTTTGCTCAATTCCCTGGGTAATAATAACCTTTGTATTCTTGTTTTCTCATCAGTAAAATGGATGGTTAGTATCCCGATAAAATACAGGATGCCCAGTTCAATTTGAATTTCAGATAAGCAACAGATGATGTTGCATGAGACATACTTATCCTAACCAATTATAGTTGTTTATCTGAAATCCAAATTGTGCTGTGCATCTTATATTTTTATTTGCTAAATCTGGTAACCCTCTGTTGGTACCTGTCTCATAATGTGTGTGAAGTACCATAGTACCCAGCACATAGCAAATGCTCATTAAATATTAGCCATTATTCCTATTATAACTATAATTTTTCCATAATGAACAATCATTATTGTGCAATTATTGTGATGACAATGTATGTTTCAAAGAGTAGACACACCTTTTTAACTTAACTATTCTTACTGGGCATTCCTAGATTCGAATTTTTCATTGTTATAAATAATATATGTAGTATCCCACTCCCTTTTGGGAAAATTTCTTAATGATAAATTATTGGCAGTGTGCCCAAATTGCTTTCCGAGATCTGTTCCATTAAGCCCTGCTACATGCCAACAGTGAATCTACTAGCATTAGGTGGTGTAATGTGAACTCAAGGTTGCTAATTTAACAGGGTGTGCAGATGCCCGTTTAACTGTACTTTTCAAAGTAGCTAGCTCGTTGTCGTTTCGATTTGTACTTCTGGTTGGTAGAGTTCAATATTTTTAATATTTTAAATCTACTTATATTTCCTCTTCTATAAACTTCCAGTGTTTATTCTCTACCATGTGACAGTTTATTTTTTGAGAATCTTAATGTTTTTCTTATCAATTTGCATTAGTTAACAAATAAATATCCTGTTAAAGTAGCTCATAGAAGGAGCACCATGTAGTGAATGAACTCAGGTTATCTGACTATAATCAATCCATTACACTAACAAGACTGCCTTTAACAATTATGTTGTAACATTCATTTTGGGGGGTAGTGGCTAAGCTTTAATTGAACAGAGTTTTTCATTTTCTGTCCATAGTGGCAAAGAGATGAAAACTGACATGTTGTGAGATCCTTTCCAATGCAAAGGGCTGCCTTTCTTTATGAGGAACATGGAAACAATTTGTTGTTACATAACTTGGGTATCTTTTTCTTTATGTTTTCCTTCGCTCTTTCCAACTTCCCTACCCTCCCAGCACTTATGTAGCCTTTACTCAAGCCATACAGATATAATCACTCTTTTATAATCATAATTAAGTTAAATTTTTTTAAAAAAATTGAGTGCCTCTTAAGGGCCAGTACTAGATTAGGCATCAGTAATTCAGAGATACATGAGACACGGTTATTGCCTCTATGGAACTGAGATAAAACAATAATTACAACAAATGAAATAAAGACAAGAAGGGAGATATGTGCTGGATACAGTGCAGGAAAGGAGAGAAATAATTAGCTGACTTGAGCTGGTCTGCAGAGGATTCCCAGAAAAATTGATTTTTGGATGGAGCACTTTGCCTAGAAAGGACCATATAGGAATTTACAAAAGTTCTAAGACAGGAGAGAGTGGATCTTTGGTAAAAGTAAGTGGAGTGTGTTTTGGAAATGTTGAGTCTGTTTCTAGTAAACACTGGTTAGTTCATGGAAGTTCTTGTATGCCATTGTCCAAGTCCCACAGAGAACTTTGGCTAGAGCACTCTGATGCAGAAGTCTTGAAAGAAGTGCGATGTACAGTAATGAGTCCAAAGGACCCATTCTCAGCAAAGTACTGCAGAAGATTTCAGGATGGGGGAGGTTCTGTGGGTGCACTCAAGTCTTTCTGGTTCTTCGTGGGAAAGAAGCTCAAGGGGATGGCAGTGATGTTCTTCTCGTCCAAGGTACGGTCCCGACAGATTGAAATCACTGAATGGAGGCTTCCCTATTTTAGATTCTCCAATCATGTCACCCTGAAATGCAACTATAATACCTCTTACAGTTGTAAAAACTGCCTTTAGCAACTTTAGTCATTTGGTTCACATGTGTGGGCTCCAGATAATAATTTCAGACTATGCCAACAGTGACATCTTGCTTCCTTGCCTGGTTATTTAATAATGACAAAGCAGTGTGTTCAGTTGCATTGCAACCACTCAGTTTGTGGATATGCAGAGTCTGTATTTTTCTGATTTTATAGGACCCAGGAGGGAGTAAGCATGGCAAGTCTGCCTAGTGCCTACCAAGCTATGTTGTGGAGATGGTGCTTTATTCTGTATATAAGGGGTGCCAAGTATCCAGCAAAAGTAATTGAACTGAATGCTTTTAGGTGGATCATGCACTCTCCATTTTTTATATCCACCCCACCACCACATCCCACACACATAAACTCTACTTAACCACATTTATGGGGTATGCCTGCACTAGTGACAGTTCACTTTGTATCAACTATAGCCCTGAAGACCCACTGAAGAGTGTTAAGCTGAAAATTGAGGTGAACATATTTATCTCTTAATTAGATCACTTGGGAGGCAGGATGAAGTTGGTTGGATAGATTATGACTTAGTGATGTATTTCATTTACTCATCAAATGTTTATTAAGGACTTCTGATCAAGATGGAGGTGTAGGTAGACATGCTTCACCTCCTCACACAACCACAAAAAGAATTACAACTAAATCTCAAAACAAATAACACCCAGAACTGTCAGAAGATTGAACTGTATGGAAGTCCAAAAACCAAGGATTTAAAGAAGCCACATTCATCCAGACTGGTAGGGGGGGAGGAGATACAGAAATAGGCAGAGAGGTGCAGTGTGGCATGGAGAGGTGGAGGCTGCTGAATAGGCATGGGTGGTCCCACATTCACATATGATGGATAAAAATGAAGAGGCATACCTTGGGAGTGAGCAATCGCAGACTGCACAGCCCAGGGTTCCAGCACTGGGAAGCTAAATTCCCATAAATTCTGGTTGTAAAAAACCACTGGGGGTTGGGGCAGTGGAAGAAACTGCCGGATTTATTAGGAAATTCCACTGGGAATTATAACCTGAGAACCCTGAAATACCAATTCAAAAGAACCTATGCACCCCAATGGCCAAAGCAGTACAATTTACAGTGGCTACGTGCTGGAAGCAAACTAAGTGCCCATCAGTAAATGAATGTATCAAAAAACTGTGGTACATTTACACAGTGGAATACTATGCAGCAGAAAGAAAGAGGGAGCTCCTACCCTTCACAATAACATAGATGGAGCTGGAGAGCATTATGCTAAGTGAAATAAACCAGGTGATGAAAAACAAATACCATATGATCTCACCTATAGGTGAAACCTAATGAACAAAACAAACAAACAAGCAAAATATAACCAGAGACATTGAAATTCAGAAAAAACTGACAGTAACCAGAGGGGAGGAAGGAAGGAAATAACATGAAAGAAGGGAAAGGGTCATCAGAGAACATGTATAAGGGACCCATGGACAAAGCCAAAGGAGGGTAGGATTGAGGGTGGAGATATGGGGTGAAGTGGTGGTGGGAAAATGGAGACAACTGTACTTGAACATCAATAAAAGAAAGAAAAAAGGCCAAAGATTAAAGATAAAGAGAGAATCTTAAAAACAGCAAGAGAAAAGCAGAGAGTTACCTACAAAGGAATACCCATAAAACTATCAGCTGATTTCTAAAAAGAAACTGCCGGCAAGAGGAAACTGGCAAGAATTATTCAAAGTGATGAAAAGCAAGGACCTACATCTTAGATTACTCTGTCCAGCAAAACTATCATTTAGAATAGAACGGCAGATCAAGTGTTTCCCAGAAAAGATAAAGCTAAAGGAATTCATCATCGCCAAGCCATATTACATGCAATATTAAAGGGGCTTATTTAAGAAAAAGAAGATCAAAACTATGAACATTAAAAAAGGCAACAAATTCACAACTGTCAAAAACTACAAATTAAAAAAAAGAAACCCTACACAAACCATAACAGGAACAGAATCATAGTTATGGAGACCATTTGGAGGGTTATCCACTGGGAGGGATAAGGCAGAGAATGGGGGGAAAGGTGCAGGGATTGAAAAGCATAATTGGTAGGTACAGCATAGGCAGGAGGAGGTTAAGAACAGTATAGAAAATGGAGAAACCAAAGAACTTACAGGCATGACCCGTGGACATGAGCTAAGCTAGGGGGAGATTGTTCGTGGGAAGGGAGGTACCAGGCGAAGGGGGGGGAGGGAAAAATTGGGACAACTGTAATAGCATAATCAAGAAAATATACTTAAAAATGTTTATTGAGCATTTCCTTTGTGCAAGGCTCTGTTCTAGGTATCGTACATACCATAGACCTAGATACGGTGTTGTACATACAGTAGGGAATCAAACAAAAGACTTGCCCTCGTGCAGTGTACATGTCAATGAGAAGAAAATGATAATACATAAATGAACTAAATATATAGTATGTTAGTAATAAAAAGAAAAATGAAGACTGAGAAGAGAATAAGGTGTGGGAAATAAAATGGCATCACTGAAAAGTTTATGCGTGAATAAAGGTCAAAGGGAGATGCAGGAACATGCATGCACATATGAAGAGAAAGAGCGTTCCAGGCAGGGCAATAGCAGGTATAAAGGTCCTGAGGCAGGAACATGCCTGCCATGTTCATGTATTAGCCAAGAGCAGTGGTACTACAGTGGAGTTGACACGAAACAGAGAAGTAGTAGGCAAGGTCAAAGCAGTGATGGAAGGCTGATCATAGAGCCCTATAAGCTGTCTTACTCAGAGTAAGATGGGGAGCTGCTAGAAAGTTTTAAGCAGAGAAATGATAATACCTGGATTGGGAAGAGTAAGGATCACTCTGACCAGCATACAGAAAACAGACTGTAGTAGTGTAAAGGTGGAGTCAGGACAAGCAGTGATGTGGCTGGTGTGGGAGATGGTTACTTGGCCCAGAGTGAGGGCAGCAGCAGAAGTGAGAAGTGGTCAGATTCCAGGTAGCTTGAAGGTAGAACTGACAGGATTTATTGATGGATGGATGGATGGATGTAGGGTGTGAAAGACAGAGAGGGATCAAGAATGACTGCAAGATTTTGGCCCAAGCAAGAACATAGAGTTGTAAGAGAAGTAAGTTTGAGGGAAATGATTAGGTGCTTAGTTTTAGATGTGTTAAGCTGGAGATGCTTATTAGTGAGCCAAGTGGGGAACAGACTGGGAGGCTGGATATATGAGTCTGGAGTTTGGGAAAGATGGCTGGACAAGAGATACAAATGTGAGAGTTGCAGGCATAAAGATATTTAAAATGAGTCTGGCTGAAGTCATTTAAGAAGGTGGTGTGACCAGAGGAGAGAAGACCAGGACGGAGTTCTAGAACTCCCCAACACTAAGCAGTGGAGAGAAGGTGAAGAACCAGTGAGAGAAGACTATTATAATAAAGAGGGACCAGAAAACCCAAGCAAGACTGTTGACCTGAAAGCCAAGATGAAGAAGGTGTGTCAAAGATGAAGGAATAAACAACTGTGTCAGATGCTACCGTGAGAGCTGGTACAATAAGAATGAGCACTGAGTACTGACCACTACAGTTGGTAATGTAGGGGCCACTGGAAGTGATGTTGATGAGCAGTTTTGGGAAAGAGGTGGGAACAACAGCTTGACTGGAGTGGCCTTAAGAGAAATTGACCGAATGGGGCATTGGGGGCAATGAGTACAGACTGCTCTAAGCTTTTCGGCAAGCAGGTAGAAAAGTGCATTAGTAGTTGCTGGTGAGGAAAGTGAGATCAAGGGTTTTGGTTTTTGCTTTAAATTGTAAGAGATAACAGCACTAATGTGATGGGAATGATATAGTAGAGAACAAAAATGCATGATGTAGCTTGAAGGTAGAACTGACAGGATTTATTGATGGATGGATGGATGGATGTAGGGTGTGAAAGACAGAGAGGGATCAAGGATAAGGGGAGAGGATTGCTGGAGCAATATCCTTGAATGACTATTGGAATATCTTTCATTGGGGTTCAAGAAGCAAGTCTAGTCTGCACAGGTACATTTAGGAAGCATCAGCATAAAGATGACATTTAAAGCTGAGAAACTAGATCACCAACAGGCAAATGAAGATTGAAAAGAAAAGAAGTCAAACAACTAATCAGAGGTTCTAGAGCAACAAAGGAAAGAGAAAAGATCATCAGCGAGTACAGTGGATGGAAGATTGGGACTGTGGTGTCCCGGATGTGAAGTATTCCTGGCAGAGTAAGGGAGCCCTTGTGTGAAATGCAGCTGATGATCAAGTAAGAATGAGGACCAAGAACTGACCGTCGCGTTTAGCAACACAGAGGTTCATTGGTGACCTTGAACTGAATGTTTTTGGAGGAGTGCTGGGTGAGTTGAGTTAGTGAAAGTCTGACTAGAGTCTCTTCAAGAGAGAACAAGAGAAGTTGAAGAGAGAATTACATTTGCTTTTCTTGTTGTGAAAGAAAAGAATAATTCTAAAGATTTTTTCAAAGAAAGGAAAAAAACTGTATGTTTGTATGCTGGAGAGAACTTAAAAATGATACAGAAAATTGAATTGCCTGAGTGACGTGCTTGAGTGGGTGGGTTTTTCAACAGTTTGTTCATTGTCAGGGAGTCAGTGCAGAGTATACGGGCCCAGGTGCGTGGATGTGGTTGGAGGATGTTACAGAAGTTTGTCTTCTGATTGCTCTTCCATTATGGGTGAAAGAGGAGGTAGCAAGGTATCAGCTGAAAGTGAGGATGGAGTAGGAGGTGATGGAGGCTTGAAAAACAGGAAAGGTATGAATGATAGTCCAGGAGATGGGACAGTGCATGGATTGGGGAGGTGGAGTACTTGCCAGGTGACATGAAGAGTCCAGTTGAAGCTGATGATCATGAATGGAAAGTGATATCCACCACCATCGGTGTGAAATTTTCTTCCATGCAGCTCTGATTGTGCAGACATGAGGAGACAGGTGTTTGTGTTTGAGCAGGGTCGTGCTTATGTGTGACAATGAAAGAGTGACAGAGTTGAGGGTCTGCAGAATGGAGTGGTTGACTGAAATTTCATCTGAGTAAGGAGAGTAAAGTGGACATGTGAGAGATTAAGGACAGTGAAGAGGTGAAAGGGTAAAGGGATTGTAGGTCCTCTGGGATGGGAGGCTTACTGAGAGTGCAGTGAAGGGGAGGCGCCAGAGGTTATGGAGGGGCTACAGTGGCTGGGTGGCCCGTCTTGGGTGTGATCCTGGGAGTGAGGCCCTAAGGTCAGGTGGAGGACAAATGATTGAAGGAGACAAGGAGAAGAATGGAAATACTAGTGTTTTGGAGGTATTGAATAAACCAAAAATTAAGACAAAAGTAGTGGTGGAGAGAGTGACAACCAGCCAGAAATAGGGGGGACATGACCCAAAGACTGGTGGGTATTTATGACAAGGCTGGGTAGCTGTGGTGCAGTGGCGTGCAGGCCACCAGAGATTCAGAGCTGGGGTCTTGAGAGAAAACACCAGAAGTAGTAGACTCTTAGTGTTTATTAGGCAGCAGTGTTGAAGAAATGCTTTAAAAAAAATTGAGTTGAAGAAGAGGGGATAGATATAAAAATATTCAAAGGTAAAGTAGTCAGGACACTGAAAGGAAGTGGAGGGATCTTGATTCTCATATTTTTGGCATAAGTACCTGGGAGGATGGTCATGTGATTTGTCAGGTTTACTGTGGGATCTCAAGCATGTTTTGTGGGAAAGTAATAAAATTAATTTTGAATGTTTTATGTGTGAGGATATGTTTGAGATCTGATGCAGATGTTCAGGGAAGTTAACTGGTAGAGCTGTTGGAAAGAAGTTACTAGAAATCAAAGAGAGTGAGAACTGGTGGAATTCCGAGGCCACTTCTAAATTGAAGGGTTTTGAAATGTGACTCTCAGTTCTGGTTATGCATCAGAATCACTTGGGGAACTTTTGAAAATGCAACTGCCCTATCCCTAGACAGACTAAATCAGAATCTTCTGGGCTGACACCTAAAATAACTCAACGCATGAGTCCCATCTGCAGCCAGGGCTGCAGAGGACATGCATTCATGGCCTTTGTGGATTGAAATCACTTTTTACAATCCCATTGTCAAAATAAATGCTCTGACCATTTGTATAAAATGGTTATAAAATATTAGGCACGGAAATCCAAGTACAAAAATGCATTTACTATCCGTCATTGATATTTTTTTCTTACCACAATGGGAGTTATTTCAAAGTATTATAAGTATGGCTGCTGTTGGTACAGCTAATAATAAATTTTGTGTACAATTTAGCTGTAGGATGTAACTATAGCATTCTGGCACTAAATTCATGGGCTTCTTTATTGCTAGGCATGTAGTACTATGATTATCATTTATTTTTAATGTAGGAAAACCATCCTGTAAATGAACTCTGTAAAAATCCTAAGTAGGCTGTGAACTTGGAGAAGAATATGATTCCTGTAGGCCGTCACTCATGTTTGCCAGTATGTTCGCTCCCTGTCAGAAAAACCTGGAAAACAAAGAGGGGCCACATTAGAACCACACTTAACACTTTTCAGAAAGTCGTAAGGTCGAACGTATTTTCAGTTCTGAATTTCTCAGATAACAGGGGTGCCAGTGGATGATATAGCTGTGCTAGCTCTGAAGGCTTCCCAAATTACTTCAGAGGGAAAGAGAAAACTGTTGTTTGGTTTTCTTTAATCTGTTCCACTGTGGCTGCTACTTTAGATTTAATGTCACTGTAATATCCTGATTTTATAGGTCATCCTTCTTCTAGGGCTTTAAAGTGCTTCATGTGAATTACTTTAATTTCCAAAGAGCTAAAATTCATCATATTACAGAATGTATTTCAGAGAGAGTCTACAAAGTGTTTCTTTTTTCCTTTCCACTCCAATCGGTAGGTTATTGATTCTAACTCCACACTGCTTTGGAACCCATTTTTGTGTGGATTACTGTAGGCTTCTCTGGGGGAATCTAATCCCCATAGGTTCAATTTGAGAGGATCCACTCTGCAGGCCGATAAAGATTAAAATAGCTGCTCTTTTCCATTACATTGGCTTTATGATCTTTTAATTTTTATATTGTCTAACGCTTCAGCGACTCAATCACAAGTGTCCTACCAGTGCCTTAGTACGTGGAAATTGGGAAGTTCCATTGGACAGATTCACAAAACAAGAGCTCCACAGTGTATGCCTTTACAGTGAGAGGTGATGGTTGAGAGCTGTGGTCACGGGGCTAAGATGGTCAGATTTAATCGGGAAGCTCCTGGAGAGCAGCAGCTATTAAACAGTGGCCTTAATAATGCAGCTGAGAACATGGGGGAAATGTCAGGAGGATTAGAGTTGGCTTTACACTACTTGACTCTTTAAATGTTCAGGAAAAGTTTCATTAAATATATTAAAATAACAAGTACAAAATATCTGTGGATTTTATATTGTCTTTATCTGCTCTTTTTGCAAAGCCTCATGCTAATTAAACTAACATTTCTATAATAAACATAATGAAATGACATAGAAGTGATTAAGTAAAACATTTTAAACTGGTAAGTAGGACAATGAACAATGAAGACTTAGTAGCCTTGAACTTTTACTTTTAAGGAACAGAGCAATATTTAAATATGTAGAACCAAGTTTATTAAGACTTCAGAAGTTAGAAAAATCAGAATTATAGTGGGAGACTACCACACTTCACTAATAATGTGACACTTTAAATAGATAAAATACATGCATAAACAGAGGATAGAAAAATGTGCTTAAAAGTTAGATTTATATGAAATACTTATGGAATTTTCTACTCACCAAGAGAAAAATAATGTTCATAGAATATTTCTTTAACAGGGAACTGGTCAGGCCATAAAAAGGGACATGAGGTCCAAGGGATCAAAAGTGTATGGGTCATATTTACTGACTGTGATGCAGTAAAACTATCAGTGAAGGAGCAACAAGAAACAATAACACCAAAACCCTAAACACCTAAAAATCAAACTCTTTCAGAGATACTTCAGGCAAAAAAAAAGGTCAGAAATGGAAACTAAAATTATAGACATAGAAAATACAATGGAAATAATAGTATATATATCAAAACTGTGGAGTCCAGCCAAAGCTATATTTAGATGAAAATTCATAAGTTTAGCTTGTTATAGCAAATAAATAGGATGATAGAAAATAAATAAACCAACCATTAAATTGTAGAACCTAGAAATCGAAAATTATAGTAAACCAAAAAAAAAAAGAGCAAAGCATTAGTGAAACCAAAATAGCAAAAGAAAAAAGAAATTAATGAATTAGAAAGTGGAAAAAAGAAACAAAGAAAAAGTCATATTAATAAACAAAGCCAAGGTTTGTTTCTTTGAATTAAAAATAAGTAAATATTTTGCTATTCTGACCAAAAATATATATGAGAAAACACAAATATAAAGCAAAAGGAATGAGGAAAGGGAGTTAATAACTGATGTAGAAGAGACTAAAAAACTTATGTAAGAAAATGCCATATATGCAATAATGTGGAAATACAAATTAAGTGCAAGGTGTAAACATCTCAAGCATGTATAAAAATATTTAGAGGCCATTATAAGAACTATTACTCATAAAAAACTATAGGCCCAGGTATTTGTATAGGTTAGTCTATCAAAATATCAAGTAATATGTTTTTCTTTTGTTGGAACCATAATAGTTATTGCAAATTTGTTTTAAATTCTCATTGGGAAAAAAAAAACCCCAACATTTTAAATTAGCATAGGAAATAAGGAAAGGTCATAAGCACTTCCATTATCCAGAAAGAATCACTGTTATTTACTTAAAAAAGAGAAAAGCAAACTAGCATTGGAATTGCTAGATGTAGACTTACACACGTTAACTATGTGGATACAAAATTATCAAATTTTTCTCTGGAGAGGCTTAACAAAACTATTCCAGAGTGGAGTCATGTGAGTTCTTTATATATTTTGGAGATCAAACCTTTGCCCAAGGTATCATTGGCAAATGTATTTTCCCATAAGGTTGGTCCCCTTTTCATTTTGCTGATGTTTTCTTTAGCCATGCAAAAGCTTTTTGTTTCTATGAAGTCCTATTTGTTTATTCTTTCCTTTATGTCCCTTGCTCTAGGGGACATATTGGTGAAAATATTGCTGCATGGAATATCTGAGATTTTCCTGCCTGTATTCTCCCCTAGGACTTTTATGGTGTGGTGACTTATATTTAAGTTTTATCCATCTTGAGTTTATTCTGGTGTATAGTGTAAGTTGGTGGTCGAGTTTCATTTTTTTTGCATGTACCTGTCCAGCTCTCCCAACACCATTTGTTGAAGAGGCTATCTTGGCTCCATTTTATGCTTCTGCCCCCTTTGTCAAATATTAATTGACCATAGAGACATGGATTTATTTCTATTCTGTTCCATTGATATATGTGTCTGTTCTTAAGCCAATACCAGACTATTTTGTTTACAGTGGCCTCGTATAATGTAGTTTGATATCAGGTATTATGATCCCTCCTACTTTTATGAGGCTAATATCATAGCAATGTTAAATCTGACAAAGACAATAGGAAAAATATTTTTTAAAAATACTTACGCACATAAAAAAATCTCAGGCACATAAATACCCACATTATTTTTTTTATAGCAGAAAGAAGGAGAGCAGATTTATTAAGCGACAGTACACTCCACAAAACATGGGAGCAGGTCACCTCTGAGCAGAGATTATCCCTCAGTGGCTGGAAGGATTCTGTTCTTTTTTAAAAAAACTTTTTTATTGATATTCCATTATAGTGTCCCCATTTTCCTCCATTACTCTTTCCTATCCTACCTTTCCCACATTCAGTCCTCCCTGCCATTGTCTTTGTCCATGGGTCCTTTATACATGTTCCTTGATCCTTCTCCTTCTTTCCCCCATTATCCCCCTCCTCTCTACTTTAGTCACTGTTAGTTTGTTTTTTTGTTTCCATGTCTCTGGTTATATTTTGCTTGCTTCTTTGTTTTGTTGATTAGGTTCCACTTATAGGTGAGATCATTTGTCTTTCACCACCTGGCTAATGCTTAGCATAATACTCTCCAGTTCCATCCATGCTGTTTCAAAGGGTAAGAGCTCCTTCTTTCTCTCTGCTGTGTAGTATTCCATTGTGTAAATGTACCACAGTTTTTTGATCCACTCATTTACTGATGGGCACTTAGGTTGCTTCTAGCACTTGCCTGTTGTAAATTGTGCTGCTATGAACATTGGGGTGCATAGGTTTTTATGGATTAGTGTTTCAGGGTTATTAGGATATAATCCCAGCAGTGGAATTGCTGGGTCAAAAGGCAGTTCCATATTTAGTTTTCTGAGAAAATTCCATACTGTTTTCCACAGTGGCTGCACCAGTTTGCATTCCCACCAACAGTGCACTAGGGTTCCCTTTTCTCCACATCCTCTCCAGCACTTCTTGTTTGTTGATTTGGTTATGATGGCCATTTTCATCAGTGTGAAGTGGAAATACCCAAATTTATGGTAAATAATAGTAAAATAAAGATGTCTTTCTATTAAAATAATGATATTCTGTAACCTAGTAGGGTTTATTTCAATAATACAAGAATGATAAAGTACTAGGAAACCTATTATTACAATGATAAGTTTTGTTTTGTTGTTGATATATGTTTATCATTTAAGTTTTACCATGTTTATACAAAATAACATAAACTTTGAACAGTTTCTTTAATCTCCAGTCGCTCCCTTATTTTTCACAAAATAACTCTTCAAGGCATATTTTGTGTCATATAATCCGACCACTGTAAGTGCACAGTGTAGTGGTTGTTCAGTGAGTCTGCGAAGTTGCACCAGCATCACCGTAACTCAGCTTTAGGACTTTGGGTCCCTCATGTTCATTTGCTGTTAATCCTGGTTCCAGGAGACCACTAATCTACTTTCTGTCTCCATAGATTTGCCTTTTTTGGCATTGCATATAGCTGCCATTATACAATATGTGATCTCTCTTGTGACCGTCTTCTTTTGCCTCGCATACTGTTTTTGAGGCCCAGCCGTGTTGTAGCATGTGTTGTTAGTTCTTTTCTTTTTATTACTGATTGGCATTTCATCATGTGGATATGTCACATTATTTATCCATTCACCAGTTCATGGATATTTGAGTTTTCATTTTTGGGCCATTATGAAAAATTGCTGCTAAGAGCGTTCCGGTGCAAGTTTTCAAATGGATATGTGTTTTAATTTCTTTTGGGTTCATACCTATATGTGGAATTGCTCAGTCATATGGCAACTGTAATTTGGACATTTTGATGAACTGCCAAACTGTTTTCTTCTCCAGTGGCTGCACTATTTTACATTCCCATCAGTAGTGTGTAAGGGTTCCTGTTTCTCT
Organism: Tonatia bakeri; assembly: GCA_004024845.1. Taxonomy (NCBI): domain Eukaryota; kingdom Metazoa; phylum Chordata; class Mammalia; order Chiroptera; family Phyllostomidae; genus Tonatia; species Tonatia bakeri. The sequence continues at coordinate 50,619 of PVIA01004990.1, forward strand.
GTATTCTCACCGACATTTGTTATTATCTGCCTTTTTTATCATAGCCTTTCTAGTGGGTGTGAAATGGAGTCTCATTCAAAATAATAGGTTTTTAGAGAAGCAAACATAATCATCTCAGGTGATGCCCAAAAATCATCTGATAAAATTTAACATTATTCTTGATAATACCATATGAAACAAAAATACCTGGTGCCTTAATAATAGGAATGCTGGTGTAGTGATGATGACGATGATGATGATGTTGACAATGACAGTAACAATTATGTTATAACTATTAATAATGATGATGGTTCATAATAGAACTTAATGCCAGATACTGTGCTAAGCTTTTAATATAATAGCACATTTAACACAGCAACCTTGAGGTAGATTCCAAGGCAGGGGTATCAAACTCATTGTTACTGGGGGCCACATCAGCCTCATGGTTGCCTTCTAAGGGCGGAATGTAATTTTAGGGCTGTATAAATGTAACTACTCCTTAACTAGGGACAACGAGCTCAGCACTGTCACCTGGCAGAAACAAGGTGGAGGTCCGGATTCAGCCTACAGGCCTTGTGTCTGCCACCTGTGTTCTAAAGGGTTATCTCAGTTTTATCAAGGAGGAATCCAAAGTGTCCACAGATAAAGCGATTTGTCTGACTCACAGCTAGTAAATCATGGAAGCAGAGCCTGAATGCAGTCCAGCCTGGAGAGTTAACCCTTCTGCTGTAACCTGGAGACTCTCGTCTCAGCTGAGCCCTCAGTGCTTCTTGAACGTTCTCTTCTCCCACTTGTCTTTAGCTCTTCTTCCACTTTCAGCTTCCTGCAGATAACTGGACTTCTCATTTTTTAGAGAAAATAAAGACTACACCTACCCCCCACTCAATGCTAATGGAACAAAAACAAAGTAACATGGCACTATAGTATTTGGCAAAGGCAACATTTCAAATCAGTGGGAGAGAAAGTGGGTTATTCAGTAAATGGTGTTGGGATAATTGGCTAACTGTTTGGCTAATTATTGCATTTCTGCTCCACTTGCCAAAATTTTCATGTGTTTTGAATTTTACAAAAAATAAAACTATTACAATTCTAAAAGAAATAATAAGATAATTTACAATCAGCATTCTCTATGTATGACAGAAAAAACATTAATAACAGTGGCTTAATACAGAAGGCACATTTTAAAAATTCTCTCATGTAAGTACAAGATCTAGAGATAGGCTACCCAGGTCTGGGAGGCTCCAGGTAGTCGTAAGACCCTGGTTCCTGCGACTTTCCAGTTTGTCTTCATGAGTGCATGGCTTCTAACTCAAAGGCACCCCATGGGCTGGGCTGGTTACCGGGTTCCAGCACTCATATTTGCATTTCTGAGAAAGACAAAAGGCCCACCTCTAACCTGAGTCTGCTCTTAAGTAACCTTTCTGGAAGTCCTAGTCAACACATTGATTGGAATTTAATCACATGAGCATACGCAGATAAAAGGAAAGTTGGGAAACCCTTTTGGCTTGATATCTTGTCATTCCAAATACAATGAAAATTTCAGGTGTTTTTTTTTTTTAATTTGGAAAAAGGACAATGTAGGTATTGGGTGGCAACTCCGTTTCTGTCATATTTCAGGTAGGTGAAGCATTCTTTGGTGTGACCCCAAGGCCAACAACCATAATAGACAAGTTTGATGGATTTTGACATAGTAGTTCTTTTTTCTTTTGCAAAAGGCATTATAAGCAAAATGAAGGCAAACCACAAAATGGAACAGAATAGTTGCCACAAATGACATATAATTAATATTCTTAAAGTGCAAAGAAATACACGAATCAGTAAGAAACTTGATTGTGCCTTTTGAGGAGAAAGTATCAATTCTTTGGTTTTTTCCTTAAATGTATACATTATGGACAATACTTAACTTTATGTGTACTTTTTAAAGAAAAACCATGTCAACCTTTTAGCCAGGGGGAGCATTTTTTGTTTTGGGTGTACACATTGTAGGCTCCTCTGTTTAATGCCACCCCGTATTAATGCAGGTATGGCGATGGGATGTTTGATTTAGGAGAGATTCAGCTAGATTACCCGAATGCTCAGTTAACTGCCATGCTGAGAATCATCTGCTTTCAGATTGATAAGAAGATCAAATCAGCAGCCATTCTCAGTTCAGTGCTTTATCGGGAAGTAAATTAAAGCGGAACCATTAGCGGTCATTTTTCTAAATACTAATCACTGAATTTCAAATCCTAGAAAAGGCTTTGCATGTTTTTAGTGGTTATTATAGCCTGGGATGTTTTTAATGAGTTCAGGACTTGGGGATATTGGGTTGGGTGGGGAGTATTGTTTCTGGCCTGACTACTTAGACAGCAGTAATTCTTCACAGCTTTTTGTTAGTATCTTTTGATTAACAAGCAGGTTGGAGCCAAATGATTTTAGCTATTTGGTATCCTTGGTAACCACTGTTAGATGATGAATCGGATCAGTTAAAATTAATTTCTTGTGAAAATCTGCTTCCATAAGAAAGTCTTGGCTTTGATATTTAGACACACAAGAAATGTATGTATGTGTATATCATCATATGTGGAGAATATTTGTAGATTAAAAACTACAAAGCCCAGTAAATTAAAAAAAAAAATGGGGATGTGCGAAGGCTGCAGGGGCTCCGCCTTTAAGGACCCTGCTTCTACTGAAAAGGGAGGACTTCTATAACCAAAGGAACCTGAGGCACAATAGCCACTGTGAGCTTTTGTTCAGCCAGAGGAGCAGCTGTTCTTCCCTTGCATCTGTGAAAGTGGGCACAACAAAGCTGTTTTATTATTGTAGAAGTTTAGAAAAAGATAGACAATAGTTTCTTTCCCCATTACAAAATTTTTAAATTCCCTATTGTAAAATTTCCAGTATATATTTTAGCTTCAAGTACATTTTCGATGTCAGTTTAGGAAGCATTTTCCTCATGGTCCTTAGCTGAGACCCACAACTACTACAAACCATGCACTTCTGGAAATTTGCACTTTTGGGGTATTGGTAGGACCTGCCTGTGTAGCATGGGCTGGAGCTGCGGGTTGGTGAGATGGCAGTACTCCCATTCCCACATTTGGAGCCTGTGGCAAAGTGTAAAAACAACCCCATTGTATACAGGTGCCCTGAGTCCCTGCAACCACAAATTTCCCCAGAGAGTGCCAGTGAGGTGCTGATTTCAGTTGCATGTAGGATTTTGGCTGTTGCTGACCTCAAGATATTCTCTGTGCTCTCTCAGAGCAGCTATAATGTAGAAATTAAAACTGAGCATCATCTTGATACGCTAAGGTTGTGGGTTCAATCCCTGGTCAGGGCACGTAAAAGAAGCAACCAGTGAATGCCTAAATAAGCGGAACAACAAAATTAATGTTCTCTCTCCCCTTTTCCTCTCTCTCTAAAATGAATCAATATTTTTTAAAAAGAAAGAAAAAGCAGGATCTAAGCTATAACAAGGTAATAAAATAGTGTCATTTATAAGATTAGCTGCTTAGAATTTTTTACCATCAAATTTTTCTTGTTCTGTAGTTCAGTACTCCCTAAATGAACACTTTCCAGGAAAAGCACATATCCTGGGCAGCCCATGTAAACTGAGTTCAAAGACTGCTTCACCACGTCATGGTTGTATAACTTGGGGCTATTTACCTAACTTCTTGGTGTCTCAGTTTTTTTAATGTGAAAAATGAGGATAATAATGTTTATAGGGGAACAGCAAGGTGGAAATGAGATCATGGATTTGGGACAAGGCCTGGCACTTAGAACTCAATAAACATTAGTTCTCTTATTATGCCCCTTGGGGAAAGATTTTTCTGAGTTTCACAGTAGTCTGTACAAGTGGCTCTTACTCTATCCTGTATTTTTTTGCTTTCTTTTTCTTCCATTAACCTCTCTTCTTGTTTTCCACTCATCTTCTGGTTCCCTACTACATTATTGTTTTCTTTTTGCTTACTTCATCCTATCCCTTCTTGCTTCATTTTATCCACCAAACTTACTATTAGCACTTTTCTGCTGCTTTTCATGAATGAGAATGAGATGTAATCTAGCTATATTAATTCACTGTATTTAACTGGAAACTAACAAGTGCTGGGTGCTGTCCTTGGTGCTGAAGTTGTTGTGATAAGAAAAGAATGGTTCCTGTCCTCAAGATTACCATCTTATGCAGGGTACAGATAAGTAAACAGGCCATTACAATTTAGTGCTGTAAGGGAAAGTGTGGTGCATTATGGAAGCTCACGGGAGGGGCACCAAACTTAAACTTGGTAGAGGTGGTATCAAAGGCCGCTTCCTCACAGAAGAAATAAATAAGCTGGCATGTTATAGAAGTAGAAGTTCAAGCAAAGCATTCAGACAAAGACTTTTCAGAAAGAAAACATGCACAAGGCTTGAATACATGAAATGGTGCTGATCTTAGGGAGCCTGAATAAACTTAGGGTAGGTGGAATTGAATTTGGAAGTTAGAGTGGGGGATGTTTTTGTAATGAGAGATAAAGTCAGAAAGGTATATAGGGGCCTTATAGGTCATGTTAAGAATTTGAATTTTGCCCTGGCTGGTGTGGCTCAGCAGATTGAGTGCTAGCCTGTGAAGCAAGGGGTCACTGGTTCAGTTCCCAGTCAGGGCACATGCCTGGGTTGTGGGACAGGTCCCCAGTAGGGGGCACGTGAGAGGCAACCACACATTGATGTTTTTCTCTTTCTCTTTGTTTCTCCTTCCCCTCTAAAAATAAATAAAATAAAATCTTTTAAAAAAGAATTGGAATTTTATTCTAAAGGTAATAGTGATCTATTTTGTGGTAGAATCCATAAGGTAAGGAGTACAGCAGGAAGGAAGTTTGAGGTTTCTGACTTAGGCAGCTGCATCATGCAGAGTATTGAAGAAGGAGCAGGTTGAGGGAGTGAAACTGTTGGGTTTTAGAAATGTGTGGCTGTGGCATATAGTAGTTGTAAATATGTGAAATGCGAAAGCAATTTCAAATTTTATTTTGAAATAATGATAGTGATTGCATTTGTTATTCCCAGTGGTTTTGTTTGTTTGTGGCATTTTTGCAAGATTCTGGCCCTTCTGCCTATTCTTATATTTTGGTGTGTATGGCTGGATAATGATGACTCAATTACGTGTATCCAACAGGTATCAAAGTGTAAGAAGAACATAGTTGAGGTTGAAGAGAGAACCCAGGATGCATTTTCTGTGAAGGCAATTAGAATAAAATAGAGCAAGGGTCCTGGGGGTTGAGGGATCTCTGCTGCCTGAGCTCCACCACCACAGCCGGTGAGCAAGTGAAGCTCACCTGGGCTCCGCCTCCTGTCCCCACCCCTCACCTGGTATTCCACAAAATCAGTTCCTGGTGCCCCAAAAGTCTGGGGACTGCTGAAATAGATTATTTAGCCTGTGGTCTCACAGGAATCGTTTAGTGGAACTCGGACGTCGGCTTCCTTCCAAGAAGCAGAAGTGCCCTTCTAAGTGGGTCCCATTGTTGGAAACATGGGCTGATGGTGATCCTGAGAGAGTGGATGAATGAGGGTTTGGGGGTAAGGGATAGGCAGGGTCTTATCCTGCCTGACTCAGTCCCCAAGATGAGAGGTGTCTCTAAATCAGTTAATTTCATTTATGAAACAACCATGGTTCTGTTATTGATGAAATCATGTAAAAGTATTTGAAGTCTATTTTTGTTTCTGGCTTTCATGCCCTTTGAGATGCAGTCCTATGGTGAGTGTGTCAGCTGTGGGACTCTGCAGAGCTGCCTTTGATCCACTGGACCACGACTTCTCTTTGTGCCCAGTGGAGCCGCCTCATTCTGGTATTTCAGGATTTGTTACCAAGTCCAAGTTTCTGTAGTTTACACCAGTCATGAATGTATAGTCCTCTGTCTTACCTCGGTTAAGTTCATATTTTCACCACGTTAGTTGGTTTGGTTAGATTCTCCCCATACAACTGGGCTCTTGCCTCCATCACTACTCACGTTTTCCATTTCTTCACCTCTCACAGCCCACTTGATGCATGGAACTGGACCTGACTTTGAACCCCTGGGGCTGATGCTTTAAGTATAAATGGAGGTATGAGAAGTCTTCCCTTGTAGGACGCAGCAGCCACACATAAGGCCACCTTCTCGGGAGACCTAGCAGTAGTTTTTCAGGCCCTTTCTCATGGCCAGGCCCCTCAACTAACAGACATCACTGGTTTTATTTTGTTTATACCTCCTGTCATACCTGGTCCCTCACATGGATTTGGGAGAGCTTCCTAAAGGTTTTTGCAATCCCCCAGATTGAGGAACGCTAGGTGATCTAACAGCTTCGCCTTGGCCCTGAGAAGTTCAGGTCAAGGACTGGAATTAGTTCTTGGGAGACAGGGCTGTGCAAAGCCACCTGGAGAAGTATGCACGGCTTCCTCTGCAGTGCAGGGCACGCCTCTTGCCTGCCAGCACTGCTCCTTCAGATTTCTCCTGATTCGCCAGACTCTGGCCTTTGCCAGTGTAGATGTTCTCTCTGCTGCCCTCACCTTTCCACACAACCTCTCTCTTACAGCCACACTGCTCACAAGGTATCTTACCCTCGCTGGATTTCATCCTTGTCTTCTTCAGTTCCCACACCCACCATTCCTCAGAGGCTGCTGTAACCGTACTCATCAGTGACCTGCTGATTGCTGACCCCAGTGGCCACATTTCAATTATTGGAGTGATGCTGCTTTTGAAATGGTGATCACTGATTCTTACTCTCTTGGATTTTGCAAAACTGAATCCAGTTCTTTTTCTCTTTGATGGGTTTCTTTTCTTTCGCTTGCCTCTCAAATGTCAGTGTTTCCTAGTTACCTAGCGTGGCCACTACTGTTCTCACTTTTTGCACTTCCCCCACATCTTTCACTCCATTCTCAAGATTCACCAGCGTCCAATTGGCTGATAGGTCTGCATCCATATTTCTGCTCAGACTGTGCTGAGCTTTAGGCTTGTACGTTTAACTGCCTCCTGCTTGTCTCCCTTCAGATAGACAAAAGTCACCTCAAATTCAGCATGTCCAAAACTGGAGTCATCATTTGGCCTTTACACTTGATGTTCTCCTGCTTGAAATATTCTTCCCACAGGTCCCCCAGGCTCAGCACACTCCTCATTGAGTCTCCTTGCTCAATCAGCACCTTTTAGAAAGGCCTCATACGAACCTGTTTCTTCCCTGGATTTACTTTATTTCAGAGCTCATATATCTAAATCTATATCATAGAATTTTTCTTATTTAGTGTTTGCCTCCCCTTACCCCACTAGAATGTAAGCTCTATTTACCTATCTAGTTCACTATTATGTTTGTAGCACTAGACCAGTTTGTGGAACATAGTGGTGCCCAAATATTAAGTGAACAAATAAATCACCTCCCCAACCGCAGGCTGATTTCTGTATTGTTTTTATCTTGATGGGTAACAGCACCCTGTTCTCAGTCACTCAGAAACCTGGGCGTCATTCCAGAAACTTCTATCACCCTTCTCACACACATCCATACCTCCCTTCGCCCAACAGTCACCACTTCCAGCCAGTTTCGTATCACAATTTTTTTCTCAGGTCTGTCTCCCAGCTTCCATTCCTGTAACCACCACCTTATTTCAGGTGCGCAGCTCGCTCTCTGTTATCGAAGCTTCTAATGTGCTTCCTGCCTCCGTGCTTAACCACCAAAATCGAGCCTCCACAGAAGCCAGAGTGGTCTTTCCACAAAAACAGATATGACCCTGCTGCTTTCCATTGTAAAACTCTTCCCAGTTCCAGTTAGCCACAGGGTTAAGTCCAAGCTCCTTAGCGTGACCTGTGAGAGATTAATCTGGTCACACAACCTGCCTTCCCTTGCGTTACTCCGACAGTAACGTGTGCCGTGCAGTTGCTGGTCTCCTTACTGAAATGGCCCGCTCAACCCGGAATGACTGTCCTCACACCCTGCCCCCTCTCTTCTGGTGCATTCTTCCTAACCATCCGTTTAACATTAAGCTTTGACTCTGTTTCACCTGAATTCTCTGTACTCGTTTCCCTATCACTGTATCTACACTTAAAACGTGATCTGTCCATGTGTCTGCTTCCTTCATTAGGTTGTGAACTCTAATAAAAGAGCTCATTCATTTGATAGAAAGGGCTGTGTTTTATTCATCTTTCTATTCCCTTCATCTAATCCAGTGACTGGAGCAAAAGTACTTGATAAGTGTTTGAATAGGTGGTAGAATGAGTGAATAACCCGTCTAGAAGGGTGTTTCTGGCTGAAATCTGGTCATTGTCCAGTTACAGCACAGAACTGCCTTTCCCAGACCTGAAATATGTTAGTGCGGCCTGCAAAACAGGGTCCTCTGTGTGCTCTTTTACAGAACCTCCTCCTTGTACATGTCAGAAGGTGCCCATTCCTTGCCTTCCCTGTTATCCTTTTAAAACCAAAAGTCAGTTTAACGATAACTGAAAAAAGAAAACAGGAAAGGTGTGTTGGCAGATTACATCCATTGGTTTCTGTGTCTTAGGAATCTGAAGGGTTTTCTCCAACAAGAACTAAAGGACATTTTTTGCAATAGTGAAGTGATTGCATTGTTATTATAATACATATTGTGTCAGGCACTCGGACAGCATGGCTTAGTGGATAATTTCTTAAGGATTTAGGGTATGCTTAGTTAAAAGCTGCTTCTCCTTCCTCTAGGGTGTGTACAGGATTTGAGTGTTCAATGTGAAAACAAACGCTTCTGTTGCAGTGCTTTATCATCAACTTGTTGGAATTCATGCCCAGAATATTTTGAGTTAACAGTTCTGTCTCAGTGGCATGTAAAGATTCACTAAGAAAGGCATTGTGCCAGTGATGCTATAAACTTGTCAAAAGCTAGGGATGCTGCACATTACTTAAATGGCAGAGAAAAGGCAGTCTGAGACTGAGGTGCTTGCATCTGCACAGTGGTTTTAAAACTCCGTTGTACTGAGCTCTGAGATTCTGCAGCATTGTCTCGGCTCCAGTACAGTTGGACCAAAGGAGCAAAACAAGCTGCACTTCACTCCCTCTGCAGCCAGGGCAACAACACTGGCATCTGGTTTATGGAGGGTGGCTCTTTGTCATGGTTCACGTGATATTGTATTTGACTGGGTTTGGCTCAGTAGAGCTGGGCTTGTGTTCTGTTATATTGGAGAATCTTAAGTGAATAAAACTAGTAATACTTTCATGTAATCAGATTCCAAATAGCTCAAGAGAAATGAAAAACATGAGGGTCTCTCAGATTCTCACATTCTAACTCTTAAAAGTCAGGGGTGGAAATACCGCACCATCTCAGAAACTGTTGATGCTGATGAGCACAAATCTAAGGGTTATGGGCACACACATAAAGGAGCCAGGCAAATATGGACTTGGGACCTTTTTTTTTTTTTTTAAAGGAGGAATTTTTTTTTAAAGATTTTATTTATTTATTTTTTAGAGAGGGAAGGGAGGGGGGGAGAGAGAGAGAGAGAGAGGGAGAGAGAGAGAGAAACAGCAATGTGCAGTTGCTGGGGGACATGGCCTGCAACCTAGGCATGTGCCCTGACTGGGAATCGAACCTGCGATGCCTGGTTCGCAGCCCGCGCTCAATCCACTGAGCTACACCAGCCAGGGCGACTTAGGACTTTTAAGGGGGCTCATGCCATGAAGGTGTTTCTAGGAATGCTGATGGCAAGAATGAATTGGTGTTCTGGAAACACCTATAGAATAATTAGAGGTGTATTACTTTAATTTATATTCAAACCAAGAGGGAAGCTATCTCCCTGCTTGGGGGGAGGGAGTAATAACAGATGCCAGGAGACACCCAGTAGAGGCAGGAGCGATGCCAGCAGGCAGAGTCGGGCAGGTGGCCCAGTCCTCACAGTGGAGGACGTGTGGACGCTAGAAAGTCAAGGCTCAGGAGATTGGTGCCCATCGCTGGCGAAGTCCTTAGCCAATTTAGCAGATGGTTTGTGGGCACCTAGAAGAGAAAAGGTTCCCAGAGTTGGCTTATTAAAATCCAGTCACAGTAAACTTGCCGTGCTCCCTTTATTGGTAAAGTCACTCATGACTTCAGCAAGATTTTTCATGAGGCTGCTTAACCAGCACTAACCAACACAAGTGGTTTTTTCACTGGGAACAAAGGCACCGAGCTGGGTGGGTGGGGTGAGGCTCCTGTCAGCTAAAGAGAAAAGCCAGAGAGGCAGGAAGATGCTTCCTTCTGGCTGGCTTGAAGAAGCCAGTTAGGATCTGCTTAAGAAAGGAGCTTAGATAAGCCACTCCGCTTAAGTTGAGTCCCATAATACACATTTCTCAAACTGTGAACCATGAGCCACCTGCCTTCAGAAGTACTTGGGGGTGTTTAGGTACAATGTGGATTCCTGGGCCTCACTTGGAATCCAGATCTCCGGAGGCATAGCCCAGGAATCTCTACTTTTGACAAGCTTCCTAGGCAATTGCCAAGCACACACAAATTTCAGAGCTATTGCTTTAAAGATAAAATCATCTGCTATGAAGAAAGTTACCCAGTTATAGAAGTGTAAGAATTCTTTAGTTGTTTTATAAGCAGATTCACTTAAAAAATTTTTTTAAATTTATTTTTCTTAGAGAGAGGAAGGGACAGGGAAACATTGATTTGTTGTTCCATTTATTTATGCTTTCACTGGTTGATTCTTGTATGTGCCCTGACCAGAGATCGAACCCACAACCTCGGCATACTGGGATGATGCTCTGACCAACCAAGCAATGCAGCTAGGGCTCACTTTTTTGTATGATTGTGACCCAGACATTTCTGACCTTCCTCAGTATCTAATTGCTCAGGGTTACGCCCAGCTGTTGCCGTCTGGTGACAGCCACTTATGTTGGAAAAGCAAGGCAGATGAGGCAAATCTTTGAGCACTAAAATGGGAATTCTGCATCAGGTAAAGACCTTACGGAGAGCAAGGGGCATAGAAACTTAGGTCTTTACACTCGCTTGAGAAAGTCCGTCTCAGTGCTGCCTGAATTGGGGGCAGCAGTGTGCTGCAGCTTGTGTAGCAGCTAGCTGTGCAGAATTGAAAATGTGTGCGTAAACATATACAGAGAGTTGCATTATAAATTTTACTGATATAAAGGATGTGCAGTACACAATTCATAATAAAATACACTTTATTGATTGCGTTACAATTGATTCTTACAGAATACATGCCTTGGTTTTTGTCAGACTTCTGTATCCATAGCAACCTTTGGTGGCAATTGACAAATGAGTGTGGGTCCAGCATGCATGGTGGTTGAGAGTTTCAGTCATGTTAACAAGTTAAGATAAAAGTGAAACAACAAGGACACATGTCGTAACTTCAGTCATTTGTCAGTAATAATGGGAGCGGCCTCTTTGTTCAATCAGACAATAGCTTTTGAATACTGGAAGAATTTATCTTCAGTCTTTTTTGCCAGTCACAATGCAGACATGACACACTTTTAATCGGCATTATTGACATTTTCTCCATCACTTTCTTAAGACTACTAGTCCATCAACAAAATAATGTGTCCAGCCTGGATTTGTGGTGTGGAATTTTCCACAGTGCAAAGGCTCCCACCGTGGCCCGTTTCAACCTACCCACATGACATCACTGAGTGCAGAGATGGGAGAGACATGCAGTAGCACATCATTCTGTAGGGTTTCTGCCACACAGATACAATATGTGCCAATAACCCTGAGAACATAGATAATAGTAAAAGGAGTAGAAAAGGATGACTTTTGAGTACTGATTACCTTTGTTGTCAATATAATTTATATAGTTGTAAGTTTATATAATTTAATTTTGAAATAATTGGTTATGTTTAATAACTGGCTCCCAGAATTCCCGGAAATTTAACAATTGCTTCTGAGCTGTTGTGAGCTGGCTCCAGCCCACTACTGAGTAGGGGTGAGTTTTCTGAACTTGCTTAGAAGAGCTACATTTCATGCACATATGAATTGTACCTGAGTATCAGGTACAGTTGGTCCTCCTGCCGAAAAGCAGACACATAACCCAATCATCTGCCTGCAAGAACGTAGCAGTAACATACCTGACAAACGTGGTCTGCCCTTGGGCACCAGAATGAAGAGGAATTCCTAAACAGATGAGGTCAGATCCAGTAGAACAGGTTTCCTGTCATGTCTGGGAAACTGTTCATGACTCATGCTCTTTGGCAGCTCCAGGTTTGTATCGGTAGATATTCTGACTTGTAAAACTACCTGTCTTGTGTTGCCTCCTACTGATTTCAGCAAAACTGTTTTTGTACTTTGACACCCTCCAGTTGAGAAACCCTTCTGAGTGCAATCGTCATAGTATTGTTACTTTTCTATTTTCTTCCACACTCTACTGTAAAAGGGCAGTCAGATTGTAACTAAAGTCTGATGACAACCTGGCTGTGGCCACTAGAATAGATTTTTAGACTCCTCTGATCAAAGTCAGATGTAGAATTAATCTGCAGTTCTTACATTTTTGGAGCTGGAAGTTTGAAGTTGTCTGCCACATGCAAAGATATTAGGATTTGAGCCCCACCTTTATGTAAATTCATATTAAAAACTGACAGTGCTGTGGGATGTTGTCTCTTTGGTAGAGTTTTTGAATAGTCAGGGAGTCAGGACTGTGCCTCCAATGTGCAATCACATTCTTTTTTTCCTTTTTTCTCACTGTTATGTTAAAAGGAAATTGTTAAATAATTTTGTTCTTCCCCTCAAGAGCATTTCCTGAAGTGTGTTTGAATTTCCTACTGTAGGGACCTGGGCTCCATCAATATTTTCTCCACTGACCCTTGTAATTAGGGCACAGGGGGCCAACTTAAACAGAACTTTGCTTGCCAAAAGAGTATAAACACAAAATTGCTTTAAGTTGCTAATTATTTTTTTCTGCTGTGAATATTAGCTATATAATCCAGCAACTCGGCTGCTATTTCAATCACATAATATCTCTACAGGCTCTCAAACACTCAAGTTAAAATTCTTATGGTGTCCGCTGATTCTTACATAGGGTAAGGAAGTTTCTCTCTTAATAAGATACTACATTTGTAAAATGAAAAAAAAAAAACCTTCCTTCTTATTTAAAAAAAAAAAGGAAGCCAAACAATCTTTTCACTGGAGGGAGACCCAGAACCATTTCACAGCATCGATACCATCTTCCCATTTCTCTCTTCAAGCCAAGTCCATGAACACAGAAGTGTGTGCTCAGTGTATGCCCAGCTGATTCCATGGATCTCGTTTAGGGCAAAAAAGGAATCACAGCCCAAAGCTTCTATAAAATACTCTCTGACCAGGTAGGTAGGTATCTAGGTGTGAGTTCACAGGAGCAGGCAGGTAGACAGATGGCAGGCTAGGCACCCTGGGCTTCACGTGCCCGATGATAATCAGCGTCTAATTACAGTTCAGCCCTTGCGCACCTCCCAGGGCACTGTGCGCAGGCGCAGACCCAGGGTGTCTTGCGCCACCAGCTGGGTTCTTCAGTGCAGAGCAGCCTATAGGCCGCCTGCTGGGAAGTTTCTGGGAGCAGAAACCTTCCCAGGTGCTGTTGGGTGCTTTTTGGCATCTGTTTCAGTTGAGACAGAATCTCTTGTGGGCCCTTGAAGATGCTTTTTAGTCAGTGTTGGGAATTTTCAGCTTCCTAATTTAAAACATGTTTTAAAAAATATTTTTACAAATTTGAATTATATAAGTAATATATATGTACAAGGTTTTTTAAAAAATACAATACTAAAAAAAGAGAAAGAAAAGCTTTGACTCTTACCTGTGGCTCCACTCTCAGAGACAACTATTTTCATTTAATCTTTTCTAGTCGTAGGTTTCTGATGATTTCCTCCATAGTGTAAATAATATTCTTGTACTTCAGTTTTATTTACCAACTATAGAAAATATATAAATAAGATGAGAAAGTTTCCCATTCCCAATTTATATTTGTTATGTTATTTTGGATTCTTTTATTGGTTACATTTTTAGACTCTAAATTTTTGTTTTAATTTCCATTTCTTTTTGTATTGACTTTTGACGCTATTTCTGGATCCTCCACTTTGTAAAATGAGGTGATTGGTAGGCTATTATGCTACTATTATACTATGATGGTAAAATATTTACCTTCTGCATTGTAATTATAAAGCCATTCATGTTTTGTCTGTATGTTAATTTTAAAAGATTACATACCAACAAACTGTGTTTTATGGTACATTTGAAACTTTCTTAACCTTCTTCCAGTTCTCTAACTGGCCAGAATGATCAGGGTTTACCATTTATTCTAGAAAGAATTTCAATAAACACAATGACAAGCTGAATTCTCACGATGACAGGCTATTCACTACTATCCCTATTTATTTCTGCTCCCATAAGTTAAGTTGGGTGCTTACTAAGAAATGGTTATTTTTGTTCCAAAACTTGTTTACTCAGGTTCTGCTTGTTATTTAATTATGTAATTTATTTAAATAGTATATATAGTGATGAAATGTGAATGCCAAAAGAGAATGGTTTCTGTGAAAACTGTATTGAATGATAAGACTTAGTAATACATTACTTTTAATTATGTTGATTTTATTTATTTATTTTTAGAGAGAGGGGCAGGGAAGGAGGAAGAGGGAGATAAACATCAACGTGTGAAACACTGATAGGCTGCCTCTTGCACGCCCCCAACTGGGCACCCTGTCTGCAACCCAGGCATGTGCCCTTGTTACAGAACACAGGGCCAAGGTGGGTATGATATACTATTACCAAAAGGACCCCCCTTTAGGTTCACTTGTCCGCTGCCAGAGGAAAGACATTTCGCAGTGCCAGAGATTTGTGAAAGGGAAAGGAAATGTTTATTTAAAGCTATACAGACTTAAAGTAGTGACCTAATGTCTTCATTAAAATATCAAAGTCCTTTAGGATACCCACAGACGCACACAGTCTTTCCTTCTCCCTCTGCCCTAATTTGGGGTAGCGTATCTCAGGAAAAGAAGTAGATTCAGGCTCCCGCCACCATCAGCTTGTTGTCAGCCAGGATCAACCCTTGTGGTTCTTTCTCCTCTGCAAAGCTGCGAGGGGGGTCTCCACTCTGCCAAAACCACGTGGTTCTCCCTTAATGGCTGCCAAGTCTCCGTTTAAATCCCCATGCCAATCTTCCTCTGCAGCCCCATTTCCTACTCCTCCCACAATCAGCTACACTTGCCAGCACTCCCATATCCTTCCAGCTTTACTGGGCTGCCATAGTGGGTCTGGGCAGGTGTGTCCCCATGGTGTGGAGCCAGTCATCTCCAAGCTCTCACACACTTGCTATAACCAGGGGGGAGTTGCCTCCCAGTTACATCTTGGTTGGAAGTCACTTCCATCCCCCTGGCTCAAAGCATGGCCACAGCTATTTAACATATCTATGAAACCAGTTAAAGGTTATAGATATGTTAAATGGCCATGTTAGAGGTTAGCTGAAAAGCTGTTGCTATGCAAAACAACTCTCAATGGCCCTGCTCCTTGTGTCTCTTCCCCCAGTTCACACCTGTCTGGGGGAAGGGGTAAGGACATCCTATATATCTTTCTAATATCTCCTGGACACCTTGAGTCCTGGACCCCATTCCAAATCCCTATTTGGGGCCCCCCTCTTGGCTGCACCCTGTTAAACCCTGACCCAGAATTGAACCGACGACCTTTTGGTTCATGGGACCACACTCAAGCCACTGAGCTACACCAGCCAGATGGTTAGTTATTTTTTAAAATGGTGCTGAATTACAAAGTGGAGGATTGAAAACAATGATAATAATCTAGAAGGATTCTTCTCTCAGACTGCTTCACAAATATCTTTAACTTTTTATTCTACTTTAAACAAACCCGAGTTGAACACACCCTTGCATTATGGGTATTTCTGATGTGAGAAAGACAACACAAAACTAAAATCAGAGGACCCATATTCAAAGAAAAAATCTTTACCCTATATCATAAGATTGGTGAATTAATATTTTAAGTCAAAATAAAGTGTTCATGGTAAGATAAAATATTTAAGGATTAAAGGTGTTGATTTTTTTCCTTTAACTGACATTTTTTTCCTTTAACTGGTGCCAACCACATTCGCTAAGAGTGTTAGCAGCTTTTAATAACAGAGGGCAGTGATTAAGAATAGACTTCAGCAAGTTACTTCACCTTTCTGTGCTTAGGTTTCCTCATCCATTAAATTGTGGTAATCTGAGGGTTTTCCTAATGATCAATGTATTAGCACACAGGTGATGCTTATTGCAGCACTGGCACTTGTTAGACACTCAGATATGGAGCTACTGTCATTGGTTTTGCGACATTGTGACTTTGTAAGAGTTAGTGAGTGCTGAGCCATGAAGTATGATTGGACCCTGGGAAAGGGAAGCACAGTTTTATGTTGTTACTCTTAGGCGACTTGAAGGATTCAGTTGTTTGCATCCGAATCTTCAGTTACATGCCATCAATTGTTAAAATCTTGTCATATTTTAATTGCCTTTATGCTTGACCATTACTTTTATGGCATTTTGTGTGACTTAGACTATTTTAGCATATTTTTATAATAAAACACTTAGGATATTTTATAAAAAACAGAAGCACATTTCTTTACTGTATTATTAAATACATCCATTCTCTCGATCATTCATTTGGCAGTGGGAGCCCATTTTCTTCTTGACAGTATTCCTTGCAGGAGTTTCTGGTCTCACCGAGAAATATTCTTACACAGACCTGGTGTTCGGGGCCCCATGTCATGTGCACTTGGGGTTAGGTGGACTGTTTATTAGTTTTCCTAATAAATAAATTAGTTTTCTCTTTCTTGAATTCCTTTTCTTTTTCATGTAGCTGGAGTACATCTTCAAGCAAAAATTTTCAGAAATGCATTTCTAAAAATGCTTTTATTATGCTCTCATTTTTATGGATGGTTTGGCTGAGCATACATCCTATAATGAAAATAATCCTCTCTCGGAATTTTAAAGGTATTATTCCATGGTCTTGCTTTATAGAATTGCTTAAAAGAAGTCTGCAGGCAGCTTACTTCTACGTCTTTTATGGTATTCTCTCTAGCCTTGGGGTTTTGAAATTTCATAGCAGCATGTTTGGGTGTATGCCCTTTTTCATTCATCTTGCTCAGCATTTGCTGGGATAGTTAATTAAAAATCTTATGTCTTTCACTCTTGGAAATATTATTTTTATGAGAATTTCTTGGGGGAAGGGGTTGCAGCTAGGTTAATCTTCTGTTTCCTAGCTCCTCTGCTGCTCTTTGCCTTTTTGCTTTATATTCTTGGTATCTTAGAAGACAAAAGGTCACCTCAGAATACTTAGGTGAATCTTTTGTTCTCTCCTCTCATTTCTCATACTTTTTTCCCTTTACATGACCCTTTCACCATTGTTTCTTCCCTTCCCCTCACCTAACTATGGAGTTTGGGCTTTGAGAAACAAGAGATAACTCATTATGAGTTTACTCAGGCTGTTCACTTATAATTCCACCTCCCCAAAGGACCAGTCTGTCTTAGCCTGTTTGGGATGCTATAATATAGCAAACTACCATAGACTGGGTGGCTTATAAACAACAGAAATTCATTTCTCACAGCTCTGGAGGCTGTGAATGTTAAGATCAAGGTGTAAGCGGTTTTGGTGAATTGTGATATCCCACTTTCTCAAAGAGGGTTCCTTCTCTTGGTGTTCCACAGGATGGAAAGGATGAGGGCACTCTCTCAGCCTCTTTTATGAGGGAACTAATCCTATTCAGAAGGGCTGTGCCCTCATGACCTAATCTCCTCCCAAAGGCCCCACCTCCTGATACCATCACATTGGGTGTTAGCATATAATATAGGAATTTGGAGAAAACAATCAGTCTATAGCACAAGCTATCTGTAGACCCTATTTTGGAGGAATTTTGAGGCTAAAAATCAGGTGAGTTTCTCTCTTCTTTCAACGCCCATGTGAGATTAATGGTTCTTTTTTTTAAGTTCATGAGCGTAAGGTTCAGAACTCAGCAACCAACATCATTAGTCAGAGGAGATTTTTAGCAAAGTCCGCTTCTTTCAAGATAACATTAAGTAATAATTGGATGTAGTTACTGGCACTGACTTCTCCGTTCACTGGTGGTTGTGGTCTCTATCCTTCACTCTTCAAAGATCTGAGTAGAAATTGAGTCATTCTCTATCTTAGAAGGAGGTCAAGCTCCTTGCTCACAACCTGGTCAATGCTTCTTCCCCTTGGGATAACACGCATGCCTATTTTAAACCTAACTTGATAAATACTAATGACATCTAGTTGCAACTTCTTCTTTCTCATTTTGGGACAGGGAGATAGGAGCTCCCTTCCAGCTTCTAACAAATTTTAAACCAGCAAACCATCCAGAAGTTCCCAAGGCTGTATTCAAGTTATAAAGACTATCAAACACCATATGCATTCATCCCATTTCTTTGTTGGATATCTTTTGTTATCTTATGGAAGTGGAATTTTTTGAGCTTTGATGTACCATGTTTTCTAGGGGACATACACCAGTCCATATGGTCACAGTAGAAAGAAGCATCATGACATCCTGGCAAACAGCAAAGATGCTCCCTAGACTTAATTTTGCAGGATCCTGCAAGGGTCTTCTGACGCAGATTCCCAGAGTCAACACAGTGGGGATAAGTATGTGACTGTTAGCGTCCTGGAAATCCCTAGGAGGAATCCCAAACTCTGGGGAGGGTGGTACTCCATTAGGAGTACTTTGCCAGAACAGTTTAAGAGGGACTGTTACTGATATTTAGTAAAGCTGTGGAGTTAAAATGTATTTCTTAAAAATCTAACACTTTATCAGTCTTCCCCTTGCTTAGTAATTCTCTTGTGTTTTTATGATAATAATGTCTCATCCTTTCCAATAGCTTTAATACCTTTTATTTCTTTTTATTTTTTTAAATTTTATTGTTCAAGTACAGCTGTCTGCATTCCGCCCCCCCACTCCCCCGCCACCTCAGCCATCCCCACCTCCCTCCCTTGATTCTACCACCAACCTTGGTTTTGTCCATGTGTCCTTTATAGTTGTTCCTGAAAACCCTTCTACCCTTTCCCCCCATTACCCCTTTAAGTGGAACCTAATCAGCAAAACAAACAAGCAAGCAAAATATAACCAGAGACCTTGAAATTAAAAACAATCTGACAGCCTTTCCAAGGACAGTCACTAAGTCTGCGAAGCTGCCCCAGGAACCGGTGCTCTCCTGTCCTTGCCTTTTTCATTCCCATTTGTAACCAACAAAGGCCATTTGTGTCATTGTTTTTTTGTTTGTTTGTTTTTAAAAAAACAACAATCTGACAGTAACCAGAGGTGAGGTGGGAAGGGTCAGTATCTTTTATTTCATGGGCTAAGTGAGGCTACTTTAGCATCTATGCCTAGGCCTGCTGGACCATTAGCCTTTACCTGCCAAGGGTTAGGAAGCTCCCGTCATTCCAGTTCCTATGTTTTCCTATGAGGCCCTCATGGGAGATGCGGTGGATAAAAATACCCAAATGATATGAACCACTTCTCTTTAGCTTTGCCTTCTTGCAGCTGAGCCTACCTACTGCCTTTGTCATCCCTTTACTCCATACTTGCTGTCCTTGCTCTTTCTTTCCTTCAGTGCTGCTCACATTCTCCTTGCCTTGGCTGCCTGCTCATCTCTGCACTGTAGATCCCTGCCTCAGGATCTACCACGGTGATCCAGCCTCTGTGTCTTCTACTTCTTCAACTGCAAGAACCCTGCCCTCAGTACTGTTGCTGTTTGGAGTCTTCATTACCTCTGTCGTCAGTGCTCCCATTCTTGGTCTTTAGGGAAACTCTTCCTATCTGAAGGCCAGCTTGTAGAGAGGGTCTCATCGCAAGGCTGGTTGGTCCCCTAGTGATACAGGATGCTGAGGAGTGCCCAGAAAAATGGGAGAAGGTTTGCACATTTTCAGGAGAGTGCATTTCCATCCAGGGTCAGGAGATATGGAGAATGTTAGGAGGACACCCGTTGTGGCCCCCCTTTCCACCTCAATCTCCAAAGCAGCCCTTGGGGTGTGGCCCGCACGTTCCTCCCTTACTCAGCATTCACATAACAGCCTGCCTGTGCTCTTTGGCTGGGCTCATTTCCAGTTCCTCCTGTGTGCTTTTGGGAGGTAAAGAGTCTATCCAGTGACCAACTTTCATGACAGCTGGTTCGTCATGAAGGCAGAAAGTAGAGCAGTGGTTGCCAGGGACAGAGCTGGCTGGGAGGAGGAAGGGAAGGGGTGAGGTGTCTGGTTATTGTTTAGTGGGTGCAGAATTTCAGTATGGGATCATGAAAATGCCCTGGAGGTGGATGGTGGGGATGGTTGCACAACAAGGCAAATGACCTTAATGTCCCTGAACTGTACACCTAAAAAATGGTTAAAATGGTAAAGTTTGTTATATAGATTTTTACCCCAGATTTTAAAAAGTGGGAAAAAACCTACCCTGTTAAAGAGTAATGTCTTAGGAAAAAAATCAGTGCCTGCTTTTGGTTGTAGCTCTGTCCACTGCTTGTCGTAAAGAATTTTGGTGACGTAAGGAGATGCAGGCCTAAGGAGAACACTTAAGAAAAATTAGTATTCCTTGTCTCTTCCCATTAGAGTTGAGCGATTTGTATTAAAATCTAAAGTATTTTTTCTTTATAATCAATGCTTTTAGAACAATTACTGCATTTCTTGGTCATGTACTGCTATTATTAATCATTCTGATGATAAATAAATGCCAATTTCTGTGCATGACTAATAATAAAAATTAGGGATTTAAAAGAAACCATCCTCATTGCAGCAACATTAAATATTTACTGACAGAAAATTGATTTACAAACATGAGTTTGTAGAAAATTGACAGGTAAATACAAAGATACAGGAAGCCATGCCTTTAATTAGTTGCCAATAATCTAAGGATTTGGGGGTACTTTAGGGTTTCAGGTATAGTAGTACAGGCTAGTAAGAGGTTATATGTTGGAAGAGAGTCTGTGGTATAAGTTATGGACCAAGGTTTGCACCAGACAGGAGAGAAAAAAATATGAAAGAGTTTGAGCTAGGAGTCCACTCTCTTCTGGCTTTAAACAACCTCATAGTTTGGAACTTTCTCCATAGAGGTACTTGTAGGGTTAGTGTTGGCCATAAAACATGACTATGGAGATATCATCTGGCTGTAAGGGATGTCTCCTGAAAATAGTTTTTCTGGCACCCTCTGAATAGGTCACTCTACCCCCAATTACATTATATCTTCATGAAGGCAGCTCAGTTCAGTGTGTTGTAAAGTTAATCCAGTAAAGGACTGTCTCCAGAGCCCACACCTTCCACTGCACTGCACTGCACTGCACTGACTCCTTGGAGTCCTTGGTGTTTAGAGAAGCATGAAATATTGTATCATCTTTTTTTAATCAGGTGGAAAAGGTAATCCTAATACTCTCTATATATACACTTGAAAACACAGCTTCTTTGGCAGTTCCTTTCCCAGAAGCACATTTTTTTGAGTGGATATAAAAGTAGAAATGATACCTAGCTTAGAATTTTATAATTCATCAAACATTGAGTACCCCTGTGTACCAGACATCATACTGAGTTGTAGAAGATAGTTTGGATATAAAATTTCTCTCACTCAAGAATATGCATCGTGGAAGGGCCCTTTCATTCCATCCCATTTCATTCTGTCTATTAGGAAACTCAGGCTCAGACATGAGTGTCTGTTCCCTGAGGTTATGCAGGTGACTAGAGGTAGGGCCCAGAATAGAAAACAACTCATTCTACAGCAAATCCATCTGAGTCCCAGTGGAAACAGGCAGCACAGTCAAACTAGGTGATTTGGGGAAGTGCTTATTATAGGAACTTTTTACAAAGGTATGGTCAGGATTCAGGGAAATCAGCAAAAGACAGCAAAGTACTCCAGGCCTAGTAACAGTAGGGAGGTAGCCATTGCCACCCATAGGCCCAAAAGAACCTGGAAAAGGAGCCGTGGCTTTCAGTAGAGGGACATATACAACATGGGTGATCTAGCTGGAAGAAAGCTGGAGGAGTAAATACCATAACTTCATTCTTTTCCCACCCTCTAATATCCCTTTAAGGCCTCCTATTGGCTGAACTCAACAAGTCAAAAGCACGGGAGCCCCTTGATGTAGTCCGCATGGGTCTGCCCCCAAGGCCCAAAGCAGAGCGGAGAGGGAAGGAGAGTGGCTTTGTAGTGCTACATGGGAAATGAACACATCATTCCCTCCTAGAAGACTTAGTGTGCATCTGGTGTCCAAATGTTAAGACATAGTTTCGGGGTTGATCAGGTGTTGGAGGGTCTTTGACTCTCTTTCAAAAGGCATCACATACAAATGCTGAGTTATTTGAGTATAGGATTTAAAAATTTTCTAATTTGAAAGAGAAAATAATTGTTTTAGAATCATAGAATTCTAAAAACTGAATTGCCTGGAACCTCAGCATCCATTGGCCCATTTCCCCCAACAGCGCACCGAGGTGTACCAGGTCTTTGGGTATTTCTTGCAGGAATTACTGGGAGACTCTAAGGAATGTCTCACATGTGTTTAAAAACAAGTCTGTACTCAGACTCTGGGTTGTTTCCTCATATATCCTGTCTCTCATCCAATTGCTATGCTATGAAAAAAAATCCCATCATGTAACTCCCTTCCTGTTAACAGAAGCCTGGGAGTCCTCTGCCCACACCTGTATAGGCACAGCTAACTGAGTGCTCCTGCACAGGACTGCTCTCAGCCAGGCCCTGTGTTTAAGGGTCAAGGCCCTGTGTGTAGGGGTCCAGCTGTCCCTGAGGAAGAACCAAGAGAGAAAGTCTGCCTACTTCTAGGGTCCAGACCAATTAACAGACTCCCCAGTACTGCACTATGCCCCATGCAGGTAGCCAGATGTCAAGTGGAAGGGAGAGGTAGGGCTACCCTGAGCTTTCTAATCAAGCAACCCACTTACTCTCTGAACAGAGAAGTAGAGGTAGGGAAAGTGGTCAGAAGCATTTGGAGAAAAGTCACTCTTTGTGGGAGCCAGGAATGGGAAGAAGCAGGGCTACTCTTACATCACACATTTCTTTGAGATTTTTCTAAATGCTCGTTCACAAAGGTGGTTGTCAGCAACCTTTTGATCTTGTTCCACAGGGTAAATGAGAGATTTAAACGCTAGTTGGATCAAAGCAAAGCCAGATCAGCCTAGGAAATGACTTGGACTGACAGAGTTTGGAAAGGAGTCCTGTGGGAGGTATGAGTTATTGGGTCAGTGCTGCAGCATGCTGGCTTCAAAAGAACTTCCAGCCGTGCAGTGAAAGCAGTGTGGCAGGCTTTTAGACATATGCAAGTGCACCTAATTTTCAAACGAGCCAGTAAGGCAGAATTTCTCCCCTGAGGTGAGAAATGGCTCAGGAGAGGTGTGGGCTACCCAAAGTCTCATAGGAGGTCATAGAGATGGACACCAGATCTCCAGTGGCCAATACCCACCCACCCACCAAGCCCAGCTCTTATTTCCTGCACACATACCAAGGAGTGTTACTGGCCTTTTTGGCCTGTGTCCAGTCCTTTCATGTTCTTGAGTTTTGTGCCGTGGTATTCTCTTCTGCCAGAAAGTCCCCATTGTCTGAAGCCCTGCACATCCAATTTTCTATTATTTTTGTAAGAATCTTGGCACTTCTGAATGTTTTCATCCACTTTGCACAGGCCAGAATCCCATGACAGAGAAAACAGTGTCAATTTTACAAGTACCCACAGGGAAACTGCAGTGGGTGGTAAAATATTTTTTAAATGGATTTTTCCCAATTAAATAATTTCTGTAGAGAATGACTACAAAGAGAGTGGAAATCCAATAGCAAACCAGATGATCATTCCTGAGCCTTTCTCTTATGCAGCCAGCAGGAGCTCAGGTGCATGAGGACTGGGAAGTCAGGGATTATAGACACAAGAGCTAAAACCCAGCTCTTAGTGTTTGTAGCTTCAGCCACTGTGTAGCCTCTGCAGACCCTGCTGCATCTCGTCGCGACAGAGGGGGTGATGCCACTGTGAGGAGGAGCTGGTCACACTGATGAGGCTGCACTTTGCAAATAGAAGGTGCAACAGAAAGTGTTCTCTCATCACTAATTTTAGACGAGTTGTTCAGTTCATGCAGGTAGATCACCTGGGCAGCCTTGAGGAAAGGATCTGAGAGTTGGAGACACAGTCCTATTAGAGATGCTCCTCCCTGTGTGTCAATCACAGTGAAATACAGCTGATGCCATTTGCCAATTTCTGTGTTCTGATTCACTGTACTAGTCCAGGGGCTTCTTAGAGTTAGGACAGTAGAGCGCTCTGTTTACCTGGCTCTATACCTTAATAATGGTATGGTCCCTGCAGACCCAAGTTAATGCTTTCTTAATCCTTATAATTTGTACCATGAGCCACTGCTAAGAGAGCCTCCTGTGCACTACAAGAATAAAAAGCAAGAGTGGTCCTAAAACATATAGTGTCCAGTTGGATAGTGCCCATTGCCTTGGAGTCATTAATAGGAATTATTATAATGGTTTTAGCCTTAGATATAGGCATTGCTGTGAACACAAGATCATTTGGCAGTTTCATAAGAACCACAGAATGAGAGAGCTATGTCCCAGCCCAAATGATGGAGGAGAAAGACCATAGAGGGATAATGGCTTACCCAAGGTCAAAAATATAAATGGTGGCAAAGCTGGTCTTCAAGCCCTTACTACATATGAGTTCTTCCCTGTGACTTGCAAATATAATTGAGCAAGTCGTGTCTTATGCAACATGGCTGAGCACACAGAGAAGCCCTAGCCTTCCTTTTCTCTTGGTGTAGTCTATTGACCACACAGCCAAATGACCTGAGTTTGGTATTTGTATAAGAGAAGTGGTTATAAGTAAGACTTGGCTCACCCCGCTTTTATGGGAAGCCTTCTCCGAACCCACTTCTGGGTTCCTGTAGTACTCCATGAATTGTGAATAGGCTTACTGGGCTATTTTTGAGGGCAAGGTCTAGTTCTATTTACTTTGTACTTCTGGTTGAGTCCTTAGCAAATATCAGGTGCTCAATAGGAGCTCCTTCTGCTGTCCTCAGTAATTTAGCTCAGTAAACACCTACATGGCACCTGGCATGCATTCACTCATTGCCAGCTCACTTCATAAAGCTTCAGGAGGACTCACTATTTATTCACCAAGGTGACCGCTTTGTAGCAGGAAGAACAAGACTGGATACGAGTGGCTGAATACTGAGCCACCTCATGAAAAAACAAAACACGAACACTTGCATTTATTGAACTCCGATACCTTTCTAAGCACCCTCTACAACCCCAAGAAGTGAAGGCTATTTTTATCTCAATGTTAGTATGAGAAAACAAAATATGGAGATCTTAGGCTGCATAGCAGATGTTGGCTGCTGACCTTGATTGTGTGATCGTAGAACTTGTATTCCTAACTGTTGGGCTACAGTCTACAGCATAATTAAAGAGGAGGTCTCTGCAAGATTGTATTTCTCAGACAATTTAAGTTTAATCTTTTAAACACCTAAGCATCTAATTTTAGCCTAAAATCTATTACATGCTCCTTATCCAAGATACCTCAGGGTCACCATTCAAAAGATGTCCTTTGGTGTCTATGGGCCTAAGTTTCCCTTCACTGGCTAACTCCAGGATGCTGTGATTTTTTTTTAATGCAACAATTGTATTGTTATTACATTTTTTTTTACTTGCAAAGTAATACATGTTCATTGTATTAAGTTTAAAAAATACAGAAAATAAAGTATTCAAACGGAGGCCTCATGGTCACATGGAGGAGACTGTCGAGGGAATCAGCCTTCTGAGGTTTCTCCTCATGCAGTTTCCACATGAGTTCAGTTCCCAGAAACACTTAATGTCTCATCGTCAGAGCTGTCTGATCTGATTGTGCCTGATTCCTCTATCTAATCACATCACCACCTTCCCTGCAAGGCACATGTGATGTCCTCAAGTTCCCCACGGCCTGATGGTCTTAACTAAATTTCCTAGTATTATCTTTATTAGGCCCCCAAGACACAGTGTTTTAGGATTAGGAAAGTGTCTTCGTTGTGAACCACAGCATAAATGTATTTACTTGATCAGGTTTACACAGTGTTACTCATTTATAAACCATCTGCATTAGATTAATCTGAAATCTGAGGTGCTTGTAAAAATGGGGGTTCAGGGTCCTCATCCAAGACCTATTAATAAATAAACTTGTCTAAGATTGAAATCAGGGACCGGCAGTTTAGGAAATTGTCAAACATAGAGAAAAGTAGAGAAAATAATGTATTGAACTCTACATACTGTTTACTCAGTTTCAAAAATCATTAACCCATGGTCAACCTTTTTTCGTCTGTAATTTGAAGCAGAGACTAGACATCATATCATTCGACTGTTCCCACATGCGTCTCCTCAATATAACCACAATACGATGATCATATCTAAACGCAGTGAATAATCTTTAATATCATTACGTGTCTAATTCAGATGTTCCTTGTCTCATAAATGTTTACTGATTGTGTTTTGTTTTAGATGTTGAACCATGTAATTGGCCATGTTTCTGTCTTTTGTATGATAAGTGGGATGCTGGGAGACCATTCGTCACCGCCTCTGGCGACTTCCCCGAAACTCAAGCATGTCCTTTGGCTGTTTACCTTACCCCTGACTTCATCTTCATTTTACTTTTATTTTCCTTTGGCCCTGATTGTCTCACAAAGTTTATTTCATCCCACTGTGCTGTATTCATTGTTAAAGCTGCCTCAGATCCTTTTGCAAAATAGTACTTCAGATGTAAACAAGCATCAGTGGTCTCGAGCCACACACTTGACTCACTTCACTTTGCTCCAGACCTTTCAACCAATTCCTACCATTGCATCACACTTCATTCTGACCTTGAAGTGTCCTCTTCGTGTTTGTGTCCCACCCACCTCCCACCCACCTCAGTCTCAGTGCTCAGCACCACCTTTCCAAGTCTGGTCTCTTTTCATTTCCTTCCTCAATGGTGATTCCAAGGTTCCTTCGCCTGCTCCGCCCTGGAAACACCACATTTCATTCATCCTGAGCATTCCCGAGGTCAAGACACAGATACAAAATCTTTAGGTTCCCACATAATCCCTTTGAAGATTCCAGTGGTCTGGGACAACAAGAGGTGGGGAGGGCAGTTGAAGGAAGACAGCTCAGGATAGGAAGGCTGGGATGGGTATCAAATGTCCTCTATTTCCCAGTTTTGCTCTAAGCTGTATTTGTTGCTGTAAGAAGTAGAGATGGGGCAGAACTGACTTGCAAGGGACTAGGACAGTGAGTCCCAGTCTCTGGCGCCCTGTTCATTCATTGCAAGGTTCCTACAAGTCTGAAGCAAACTGACAAGGGGCTTTAGTCACAAAGCTCAATGTAGTATTTTAAGGGAATGCTATTTGTTTTGTGGCATTAAAATATCTTTCCTTGTACGAAATGAATGTGAAAGTAAATAAGTTGTTTTACTATTGCTATTCACAAAGGAAAAAGTTATAGCTTGTGCCAGTCTCCTGATAGTTTGATCATGAATCCAAAAGTCAAACGAAGATGAATAGGCAAGGACGGAGATCTTTTAGAGGTTTGCCTTGGAAGGAAAACTGTCCGGGGAGACGGAGGTTATCGTCATTGTTGTGATTGTCATTGATCTGTTCCTTATAAACCAAGGAGCGGGATTAAATAAGGACTGTTTCCAGAAATGTTTTGGGATTCCAGACTCAGGTTCACCACAATGTACTAAATAAACCACATATACTTCACATACTACAGTAGTTTTTAAAATGTTTCATTTTTCTCAACAAAAATGGTTTACTATAGCTCTATGCGGTTTTGAATATAAAAATAAATCCTTTAAGCCTGAAAATATCAAGATATACATAGTGTCATCTATTGGTGATAGATGTTATCTCTTGTTCCCTCAATTCAGTAGTCTACCTGTAGCCTTTCCTTTAGCTTCTGTATTTCTTCTTTTTTACCTCTTAATTTCTGACATCCTTTCTATTAACTTAAATTGTCGAAGTGGAAGACATTTATATTCTGTTCTATGACTGTACTTAAGCCTTCCATTCTTTGCCTATGTCTTGATTCTAAAAGTTGAGAATCAATAAATGGTATTTATGTGATAATGGATTTAAATTTTTTTTCTCAAAAAACATTTTTCTCCTGGAATTCCTCATTTCTCTTTCTCCCACTTTCTTTTAAATGCTATTAGAAGACAATTAAAAATGTCATTAACAAGTAAACTCTCCATAATGTCATTTGTTTCTTTTCAAATCCTTTATCTGAGGAGGACGCCTCCCGGAGCCCAGCCTTCCTGCTGGGGCTGGGCCGGCTGCTCTTCAGCTGTGTTGCTCAGCCCTCTCACCGGGCTTCGCTGGGTTTCTGCGTGGAATGCAGTTTGTTGGTTTGTTGTTGTTAAGTTTTTGTGTGTGTGTGCACTGTATTTTCTTCTGTTTCATTTTAATCTCATACATTTACCCTCAAGTAGCTTCCTGTGATAGGTGGAAGGAAAGTAATCTTTCTGACTTCTTATAGGTCTGAAAATGGCTCTTTCAGCCCTCACACTTCATTGATAGTGTGTTTGGGTATCTACTTCTAAGGTGAACCTCATCTTCCCTCAGGAGTTTGCAGGCAGTATTCCATTATCTAGTGTTTGGGTTTCTTTAATGAGAAGTCTAATGCCTATGTGGTTCTAATTTCTTTGCATTCACATTATTTTTGTCTCTTGAGCTTTTGCAATTTTCTCTAATTTTTAAGGCTTTGAAATTTCACAACAATGTGTCCAAGGTAGGGTAGTTTTATTATAATAAGTGCTCCATGGAACCCTATCAATTTGTCCTTCAATTCATGGGAATTAATTTTTTTTTCCTTTGATGACTTTTACCTTCATTTTCTCTGTTCTAAACTTCTAGAGAACTTAGACCTCTTGGATGTGCACTCTATATTTTATATCTTTTGCTTAAATTTCCCAAATCTTTGGTTCACATTCAGGTAACTGTTTCCTGTCTCTACCATCTATTGAACTTTTTATTTTAGCGGCCATGCTATTTTACGTCTAAAAACATTGCCTTATTCTCCATTCCATTTAGTAGTAGTTTACTCTTGTTGTATGGATGGAATACATTCTGGAATCTTCCTGTGAATGAAATGTTTTTTAAGTTTTGTTTACTCTCTGATTTATCCTGTTTTCTCTGGGAACATTTCTTTTTGCTTCTATACATTGGTCGTGGTTGCTGTAAGATTTCCTTACATGACTGGTGATTCTTTTCAGCTTAGCCATATCTGATAGTGAAGCAACAGAAAAGCGGACTATAAGGCTGTGTATCTGAGATTTTAACATGCACAGTTTACTTCGAGGGGATTTAAAAGGTTCCATTTTTTTGCGAGAATGTAGAGAATTCTGCTCTTGGGCACTAATTCTCACGTTAGTTGCTTTGGTTTCTCCCTAGAGAGATTGGACAACGTTTTAGTGGAGATTTTTGGTCCATGCCTGTGTTTTCAGCCTGATATGCCAGTCTTAGCCACCACCAGGCAGGAAATGATTGTTTTGATTCTGTCTGAATTCAGTTGCCTGCCCCTCAGAGGTATCCCCCTCTGCATTTTCTTTCTCTGGGGTGGGGAGCATGGCATCCTCTACTATGCCTCCATCCACATACTGTCTTCCAGAAAAGAAATTAAAATCCCATTTGCTGATAGACCCATGCTGTTTTCTTTGTGATTGTGGGTTTATACTTTGTATTTATTTTGAATCACTTAATTGGGGGGAGTTTCAGGAAGGAGACAATATATAAATATATATGCAGATGTACCATTATGAATCACATTCCCCTTAAATATTTTCTATGCCTGTGTGCACCTATATTTACTTACTAGCATCGAGCTGAAATGTCTGTCATCTCCTCTTGCTGACAATATAGGGCATTTCATTTGTTTCTCCTTCCTCCCTCCTTCTGTTTCCCGTGTTGGTGAAATTGTTGGACTGTAAGTGTTTCTATGGTTATTATTCCTTTGCTCTTTTAAGCAATTTTCCCTTAACAGTTACATTGGACTTTATAATCTCATAACTAGCAATTATTTAGATTTAATATACTTTTTACTGTTTTTGCTTATCACTAATTCTTGTGATACACAGTGTGTAAGGCTATATCTCATGTAGTACGCTCTTTCCATTTTGGGTTCTCCATTCTGACATAGATGTCTGTCTGTTTGGGGAATATTTGGGTTTTATGCAGGAGAGAGGACATGAATCGTGTATTTTGTGAGTCACCAGCTGCTGAAAACGCCTTTCCTTTCCTCTTGTGATAAGGTGGCTGGCTGTGCAATTCTCGGGCTACAGCCTCCTTTCCTTGGCTCGGGCGGGGTCTCACAGGCATCTGCTTGTGGTCACTGCTGCAGCCATACTTCTCACTCATACCCATTGTTTTAAACATCTCACTGAGCATATGGATTAATTTGCTTCTTGCATTAATTTGTTTTACGTCAAGAGCCATTTATTCTGATGGCTCAGTTTGGTAGGTCTCTTGTAAGTTGCTGTTCGTCCCATTTGTTTCCAGACTTTTCTTTGATTGTCCGTTTGTGTGTTCTCTCTGGCCCTTCACAGTGTAGCAGGGTGACTGCTGTTCCCCTGTCCATGCCCAGTGCCTGAACTCTTTACTCACTGGACGGTGACATTTGCCATTCCAGAGTCAGTCTTTAGGCCTGCAGGGACCCCGTAGAAGTATGGATATCCAACTGGGATGTCTGCTGGGTTAGAAATGCCGCTGTATGTTGTATCTGCTGTCCAGGGCTGTTACTGCAATATGTCATGTCCTATGGCAAGGACTAACAGCCCGTGGAAGAGGGTTCTGATGCTCAGGCCAATGTAGGACACTCCATGCTGCCCCTTCCCTGGGAGAATGCTCTTCATTGGCATCTCTGGCTGGTTTCATGCACAGTCACCCCCAAGCAGCCACCCATCCCTGATCTCATCACAACTTGGTTACCATTTATTTTGTTTTACCCAGGAATCTCCATCTGGTTATTCTCTTGAGCCCCGGACAAAAAGACCAATTAGAAAAATTATCTTTCAAATTATAATTTTAATATCACTGTCTTTCACAATTTTTATTATGAAATGTACCATGATGGTCAAAGAGTATACATAGTGAATACACATAGTTTCAAGATCAATAATAAAACAGAGGGCCATATACCTACCACCTAAATGAAGAAACAACTCCTGTTCTTCTAAATAAAGCTATTTTGTGATTCTAAGCAGATTCTCCCTCTCCCTTTCCTGAGGTCGTGGGGTATGAGGTCGGTAATATGTATGGCGTTAGTGACTCCATAGCAGTTTTCTCAGCACTTCTTCCTGAAAAAAAGAGAGAATGTATAAGCATACTGTGTAGAGAGCACCCTGAGCTGTTTGCAAACAGAATCCAGATGTCCCGTTTAGTGGTGGGTATGGCTGTGTAGGGCGCCATGGTTTCTCTGGGCGGTGTTCCCTGCCCACTGCTGACCTACATGGTACTTCCTGTGAATAAGAAAAAAACCACTCGCCACTTGCCAGAAATTTTTTGTAATAACACTATGCACAAAGACCTGTAATAACTATGAATGTGACTTTCACCTTCAGGAGTTTACAAGCCACACTACAATTCATGGTAAATCCAGGAGGTGGCTACTGGGTTCCTCAGGTGGGCCTCATCAAATACTGAATCCCTACTAGGTGCCAGGTACTCTTTTAGATCCTTGGGGTTCTGTGCTGAGATAGACAGAAAGACACTATGTTCTCATGGATCCTACTCCCACCCCTCATGACTGAACTTCTGAGCAAGCTGTTTTTGGGGGTGCAAGAGCTGGGAGTCAACTAAAAAGCTAAAGTTGCTTTTGAACTGGGTCAGGGCCCTGTGATTTCTAGCATGAGTGAGCCCAGGCTTCAATTTTATTTGGCATGTTTTCACTGCTAAGTAAACTCTGGGGGGCCATGCTCTACCTCGTTGATAGGTTCAGAGTTTGGGTGGGATTCGTAAATCCAGGGTGGCCTATGACCTTGTTTACCTAGGACAGTCCTGGGTGAAGTCTCTTGTCCCATGTGATTATTTGCAGAGGGGGCTCTGCCTGAAGGGCCCGCCTATCCTCCGATGAGAATAAGTCTACCAAGACATGATCTGCTTGGGGAGGAAAGGAGGCTGATCTTTCAAAGGAGAAGGACCAAGAACCTTTTCCTCATTGGGCTTTTATTGGGTTCAATTTGCACAGGAATACAGGTAAAGCTCATGAGTCATTGTCAGGTGGTAAGGAGCAAACAATAGATAGCATTCAGAGAACTACTAGGGCTTATTCTGAGTCAGGGTCTGTTAGCTAAAGGGCTACAAAACTTTGGGAAACAAACTCATATTCTGCTCAGACTCTTATCAGAAAATTGAGAGCATTCTTAGCAAAGCAGGTTTCACAGGACTTTATGTATTCTTTCTTAGGCCTGATCACCCCGAGGAACCTGCACTTTCCACCACATGGCTGCACCACCCTCTGTCATTGTTTCAGGCTTAAGTCAGGCAGGGAAATAAGGCAGCCAAGAGATTAGGAGACTTCTTGCAGACAGAGTGAGGACTCAGGCTATGTCAAAGCTGAGGGGCGAGGATCCATCACCCCCCTTTTCTGTAGCTGCCCAAGTTCTTCTATGGGGACCCCCATGATCATGCCTGTCTTAGGTCATCCCTCCCTTGAGAAATCTCACCTGTCATTGGCCAACCGATCATGCACTGGGGACCAGACAGGGTGAAGTAAAAGGGGCAGAGGCGGTGTCCCTGCCAAGGTGATAAGCTTTGTCTCCTTAGTGGCTTGTGGTTCCAAGGTTGCTCCCTCAACCTTAGCCATGGGGGTTACAGCTTCTGAAACCAGGCAGGGCAGTTCCCAACAATTATTTATATTACCTCTTTTCCTTCTTAAAAGTGTCCCAACCCTGGATAATAAATTATATGGTCATTTATATTAGTGAGCTTTTTGTCATGGTAACAAATACCTTCAAAATCTTAGTGATTTCAAACATCAGCTGCTTAGGTTTTGCTCATGAATCTTGGATCAGCTACAGCCTCTGCTCCATCCGTGGGTCAGGTTTTAGTTTGCTCCTCATTCTGGATTTTGTGCCTATGCCGCAGCCGTCCTGTGATGACACCCGGGCTTGAAGATCAGCCCACACATGAGACCTGTCTTCTCTCAGCACAAGGTGGGAGCCCAAGAGTTCTGAGGTCTGTGGTGGCATGGGCTGTATCTACTCATATTTCATGGACTTTGCTACCAGATTTCATGAGAGCAAGTCACATGGCCAAGGCCAGTATCAGGGTGTAGCAGGTTATGCTCCTCCCTCAGAGGGGTGCTGTGGTGGGGAAGAGTGAATACTGGATAAATACGAATACAAGTAACCCTACTGGCTTCCCAAGTACCCCTCCTCTAGCTGTGGCTGGTGGTCTGCTAGTGGTCTCTGTGTCAGGACAGTGCTGGAGTTACTAACAGGAGATGGGAAAGGAGTTTGGCCTCCATTTTGATGACAGAATGTATTAAGGGCTTTCACTGTGGTGTGAAACCTGTTTTGTTTTTAGATTCATTGGAGAGAGTGAAGGTCAATGTTGCTGGAATAGCCTGATTGACAGGGAGGGTTCTCCTTTCCTAGGCCTCCAGCTCTACCACCTATTGTAGAAGTTGCACCAGCAAATTTTTCGCTCTGCAGTGGAAGCTGGAGCCTGCGGCCAAACTGTCCTCCCCCTGCCCGTGTCAGGGCTCTGTGAGGGTGGTTTCAGGTGCTCTTCACTTTGCCCCACTGACTGCTCCCTCTTCCTCATCCCTGCCCTTGTTGCTCTGCATCCAGAGTGGCGGGTTACTTTTCTTTTTCCCTTGGTGACCTGTGTTTTCATTGGCCCATGTTCAGTGTCCAGCACTGATAAGCTTTTCCTTTAAAACAATTCCAGAAAGTCCTCACCGTTGCTGGTTCACTGATGGATTGGCAGTACCCATCCTTGTTTTCCATTGTTACATAGTCTGCTTGTCCTGTTCCAGTGGTACTTGAACAGAAAAACTGGCCAAGATTCAAGCTCAGTTACCCATTCAGGAATGCAGTGTTTTCAGACAGAGATACCATATTGTTTCACCACCATGACAAAGATTGACTGGGAATCACAGAGGAGATACACTAGATTGTCACCAGCCCTGGCATCTGGCTTTCTGTCAAGAGCAATTTTTCATGAAGAAACTCTTTTATCATTTCCTAAGAATGATCAGTTACTTTCTGAGTCATGTTGAAAAGCACATGGGCTCTAGGAGGTCAGCTTGACTCTGTAGGTAAGAGGTTTGCAGGAAGGGTTCATAGGCATGCCTAAGCAGAAATACAGGTTGTCATGTATCATGGATTGTTGGTGTGCTGTGGAGAGAGAAATTTGTGAGTATTAAATGATGCATTCCTAATTTTCTTCTTTATCATTGTATCTCCAAAGCTTAGCACAATACCTGGCACATGGATATTCAGAAAACTTTGGCTAAAGCAGTAAATGTTAACGATGGCGAGAGTCCTTGTAGCACAGCGGAGGCAGTAGGGGTATCCTTTAAAGTGAGAGTTTG
This sequence comes from Tonatia bakeri, assembly GCA_004024845.1. Classification (NCBI taxonomy): domain Eukaryota; kingdom Metazoa; phylum Chordata; class Mammalia; order Chiroptera; family Phyllostomidae; genus Tonatia; species Tonatia bakeri. Next base: position 85,046 of record PVIA01004990.1, read on the forward strand.
CAGCCACCCCTGTGCTAGGAATGAGCTCAGGTTGATACCTCAGCCTCCTTGGCTCTGCTAGAAGGTGGGGTGGGGGCATGGGCTTTGTTCTGAAAGTCAGAAGCATAGCCACTGGACAGTGCGCTGCCACAGACCCTACCTAAGGCCATAGGGCCACAGTCCACATGGCAGATGCTGTTGTGGTCCTGCCACATCCCCTCTCCCTTACACCTGAGCACATGCCTCCTGACCTCCAAAGGCCAGCCTTTGTGTTTATCTGAATATGGGATTTTTCTGGCCACTGCAGCTTACTTTACCATCCATGCTATGCGTTGGAATGCCCTTGAGAACTTCCTTCAAATCAGTGACTGAAGGGAGTTGATGTTATCAATACCCCATGTCCCCAGCCCCAGGTCTGTGGGGGGGACTCCAGGTATATGGAGCCTCCCCAGCAGGCTTACCCTGCAGTCCCCCACTGTGGTACTGGCTTGACAAAGCCCCGTTTACTGGCTTCCTTCCCTAGATCACTTCCCTGTTCCTCCACCTGTATTATCTTCATCTCAGTAACCCCCTTGCCCTTGAACCTTGTCTCAGGATTGCTACTGGGAACATCCAAACTAGAACCACTGTCCCTGGGTCCTGGGTACCCTGACCACCAGGGTGTGAGTGTTCTTGAGGCTTCAGGGTACTTGAGCTTCATTTTGCTAAGACCCTTAGAAGTTAATATGAAAAATAGAAAAAATACTGTAATTTTTAAAAAGTTGTTATTTAAGCAATTCACAATTTTTTATTATACAGCCCTCTGAGATGACAGAGGAATTTTTCAGGACAGCCAAAACTGCTCTGCCCATCCACTAGCAATGATCTGTGTGGCCACGGGACAGGGTAAATGATAATACCGCTGTGCTGACTTGCAGGGCCTTCCTCGTCCCTCTGGATAGCCCGTCTCACGCTGCAGCTGCCTGGGTCTTGTTTCTAAACACGGCCCACATGTTACCTCCTCCGTGCCATGTCCAGGTCCTCCCTGTCTGTGCCTCAGAATCAGATGACCCAGCGGCATCCCCCACTGGGCCTTCCTCAGAGGGCCTCTGAGGGTGAATGGATGCCAGGGTCATTCTGCCCACCCTGTTCAATGGATGGGCACAGGGGATGGGGGAGCAACAGTCATACTGACCTTTAATCTTTGCTTCTTTGCAGATATCTCAGTCAGCCTGCTGACCCTTGTGGTCACTGCCTGTGGCCTCGCTCTCTTTGGCGTGTCTCTTTTCGTGTCTTGGAAACTCTGCTGGGTTCCGTGGCGAGAACGAGGCCTGTTCTCTGGTAGCAAAGACAACAACCAGGAGCCTCTTAACTACACGGACACAGAGACCAATGAGCAGGAGAACAGTGAGGGCTTCCTAGACCCTCCCAGCCCCTGCCCTGACTCCTCCATGAAGATCAGCCACACCTCCCCCGACATCCCCCTCTCCACCCAGGTGGGGGGCCAGGAGCACTGTGCCCATGGCGTCCGCATGAAGCGCCAAGTCACAGAGCCAGCCTCATCGACTCGGTCAGTAATGCCTCCTTTCTTTCTGAGTGCAAGGCAAGGACCACCCACTCATTCCCCTCTCTTGGCACCAACAGCACTGAGTAGGCAAGAAGCCTGTGACCTTCCACATGTCCATTCAGTGCCATGGACATGAATATGGGAAAAGTCAGTGCTTCCTGGGTTCCAGTGAGGTGCCTGAGCTCTGCATAGTCTCTGCTTAGTCCAGAATAATAGTAGTTACTGGGACTAAAACTTACCGTGTCATGTACTAAGAACTTTATCTGCATTATTACAGCTGACAACTTGATGTGAGATGGATCCTATTATCATATTCATTTCACAGAAGAAACTTAATTCAAGGAGATTAAGTGACAAAGTCATACATTGGTAAGCACCCAGGTCAGGTTTGAACCCTGGTTCAGCCAGTGCCAGAGCCTGAGTTTCTGCTAGAACCACTGCTAGTTCTGTGGAGCTTATTCCCCATGCCTCGGACCGAGACAGCCTGTCACACACAGGCTGTCTTTACACTCCACAGAGTGGCAGGCGGTCTTTGTCCATCTCCAGCCTTTGCAGGGCCTGCAGAGTGCCCAGGCCTGGGGTCACTCTCTTTCTGTGGCTGGATGCTTTGTGCACTTCAGCAGTGGAGAAATAATATAATGTAGTCACAAATGCAAGGTTCCGGGACCCAGTGAACTGCTTTACTTATGTGTGTGATATGGGATCCCTTAATCTCTGCATGCTTCCATTTCCACTTCTGGAAGAGAGGAATAGCGATAGCAGATGTATAGATGGTTTCAGGAATGAGACGATAATGTGGACACCATGGGCTTTGCACAGACCCGCACCTGGAAGATACTGCAGGCGTGAGCTGCCTTTTTTGCTTTCAGGGTTGCTATTATCAGCATCGCTATCCCAGAGACAGGCCTCTCCCAAGACTCAGATGTTGCATAAAGGTGGCTTTGAGGTCACACAGCCAATTCTGAATCACTGGATATAAAAATTCACTCTCAGTAAGAGACTGTAGGAAAAGAAACTCAGGAAGCAGCTTTCTTTAAAATGAAACTATTTGCTTGAGCGATAGCCAGAGGAAAAGCTTGTGCTGTTATTTGGAAAGTAGGAGCAGTTTGGGGATAATTTTTAAAAATCTTTCGTTATTTGTTCTCTAGAAACAGAAATAAGATTTTACCCTTTTTTATGTTAATCGAGTTTATCCTAGAGGCTCTGCTTGTTCACATTAAGTGGGATGGAATATGACAGTTTATAATTTAATTTTTTCAGAAACCTATTTTAGCATCATTTCCAATTCTGAATCAAAGAGCTAAACCTAAAATATTCCTCTGCGAGGAAATGGATGGTTGTTTGCCATTTGATTTAGAAGAAATCCTCGGATTTTGTCACCAGAATTTCTCTTCGGATTTAACACTTAAATATAACTGGAGCTCTTTTCGATGCTGCCGTGGAGTTCATGCAGTGGTGCAGATGCAAAATAAAACCTCCTCACTGCTTGAATAACGAGCCTTTCCGGTGGAGTTTCCATTGAGATTGTCTCCTTTTTGGTTTTACTCTGCCTGTTAATTTTTCTGATCTCAGTTCCATCAATACGGGGGGACAAGGCTGTGTTTTTTATTAGATTATAGATCTGAGGACTCTGCCATGATTCTAATGAATTGATAGCAATTCTATCACTATAATTATCACAGTATTTATTCTAGAAAAATGTGTAAGTACTATGCATGTCAAAAATATTTTTTATTTAAAAATAAAAACTACAGATATTGTCATTGCTGATTCATGGAAAATAGATAGAAGGAAAAAATGAAAAGAAAATAGAAAAGAAATTATTCCTGTCAAATATATTTTGCATTTAGATTTATTTTAGTTTGGAGTCATGCAATTAAGTTTTCTTTTCTTTTTTTTTTTATATTTTATTTATTTATCTTTAGAGAGGGAAAGAGTATAGAAACATCAATGTGTGGTTGCCTCTCATGCACCCCCTACTGGAGACCTGGCCCACAACCCAGACATGTGCTGGGACTAGGAATCAAACCAATGACCTTTTGGTTCACGGGCCAGCACTCAATCCACTGAGCCACACCAGCCAGGGCTAAATTACCTTTTTTGATGGCCAAAACAAGTTTAGTTATATCTGAACTACAGTAAGAAAACTAATAATTATTTCCATCTGCATTTGACTTAATACTGACAATTTGTATCATTATGCATTTAAAACATTCTTATCTAAGTTACTAATGCCCTAGTCTTATGGGTTATGTCTGGAAATACATATTCTGCTGATGGTGTTACCATGAGAATGGTGTATGGTCTTATAATTGTTTAGGAATTGTGTTGCACTATAAACACACACACACACACACACACACACACGAAGCATTTTTACTGACAAAATGGGACATAGTGAAATTTCTTTCATGCTCCAACACATTTTTAACATTTCTTTTTTCACTAACATAGTTGGGCAGGGGAAGATACTCTGCTCCTTACTACTATTTCTGCCTTCTTTCTCATTATGTCCTTTGCCTTCTCACTGTTGTCACTTTTTCTCTTACTGCTTCCCTCCTGCAGTTGTTGCCACTTGTCCCAAAATCCCCAGGACAGTCCTTGGCCAGAGCACGTAAGGCTCAGACTCCCAGTTGGGACATCCCCACTGTCATTGCAGTTAGCATCGCTTCTGTCACAGCATTTAAGTCAGCAATCCCACGCCCCAGCCTGGACCCATGTGCTGCACCCCCAGTGCTGTTTGCAGTGTCCTAAAGATGAGCTCTGCTGCATCTTCGAAGAACATTTCTGGTCAGGATGACTTTCTGTTGTTGTCCAAGATCAAACACGTTAGCATTCTGTTTCTAGTTAGCTCCATTCCTATTAAAACCCTCCAAAATTCTTGTTAATTCTTTTTAAAAAAAAAAAATTATTTAATTTTAGAGAGAGGAAAAAGGAGGGAGAAAGAGAGGGACTGAAACATCGATGTGTGAGGGCAACATCGATCGATTGCCTCTCGCACACCCCCAGTCTGGGACCTGGCTCAAAACCCAGGCATGTGCCCTGACCGGGAATCGAACCCATGAGTGACCTTTAGGTTTTTAGGTTTGTGGGACAGCACTCAACCCACTGAGCCACGCAGTCAGGGCTTTGTTAATTCTTTTTAATTTGGATGAAATCTCTTTTGTATAATGACCTAATATCCTGGGAAGGTTGAGGAGGGGCTCAGAATTTTTTTATTCCCAGAACATTTTAAAGGTCTCTCTACTCCAAATATATGAAAATCCCTGCATCCTCAAAATAGAAGGAACCTTGAAAGGCCGTCTAATCCAATCTCTAATTTATTGTGCCAAGAGGAAAATCCAGTCTGTTTTTTCAAGCCTTCTCTAATTTCCTTGGTGATCTGCAGTGCATGTTTCCAGATTAAGTCTGCGGATGCCATGGACAGAACAGTCCGATAACTGAGCCCCAGCAGAGAACACGCACAAGGACATCTAGCGTCGGGGTCTCCTGGAGGCCGAGAGAGGTCTACGTGTGGTAACTTCCATTTTAGAAGCTGTCGGTTGATGAAAATCTGAAGAAAGAACTAAAAGTGTTCTGCAAACAATTGTTGTATTTTAAATGTTTCTGTCTAATACTTTTAACACAGAACAGTCGAGCTTACTAGAATTATGGCACTCATCGGGTAATTACAACATTTAGTCCAAGTGTATGTACCACTTACTGGAGTTTAAGACTTCCAGTTACCCCACCACAGACTCCTTACGAGGTCTCCTAAGGCTCTGTGTGATGCCGCCACACTCTGTTTCTGCCAGCTGTCAGCTCACCCTCGGCCAGGGCCACCATGGGGCACAACCGCAGAGGACACTGTTTACATGGGCTCGGTGGGAGGCTTTACGTGAAAAAACTCTTCACACTCCAACTACACCAGCCTCTGTCTTTGCTCCTTCAGTGTCTCCAGCCCTTTCCTGCCCTGGAGCCTTCACACCTGCTGTTCTTCAGCCTGAAATGCTTTTCCCTCTTCTTTGCCATCCCTGGCTGCTTTGCAGCCTTCATTCCCACCTAAAATGTTCACCTCCTCAGAAAGGCCTCCCTGATCACCCTGTCTGAAGTATGTGTTGTTCCTTCCACTCCCTCCCACTCTTAATTCTCCGTGTAAGAGAATTCACTTCTTCACAGGGATTGAACTCTGTTTTTAACTAAATGACTGTTGATTGTTGCCTACTGTCTTCAGACTATGAGCTCTACGAGCTCAAAGACCAGCCACACCCACTTTGTTTCTCCCTTGACTGTGTGACCACTAGCCCAGCCTCTGGCACACAGCAGACTTTTTTCATGAATAACTGACAACACATTCGTCAGTATTGGGCCACTTTGCTCATGTTCTGCTGTCAGGAATGGCTAAAGGCCTACAGTACAATGTAAACTGAGTAGGGCCTGGAATGGTGTGAGGCTGGCGTGAGGCCATTTATACAGGTCTCACATTTATTAAGGGCCTCACTTTCAGACTTGTCCTTATCTCTGAACTAAGCAATTCATAGAATCATAGAAATACACTGACCAAACTCAGAGAAGTCAATGAGCACACTTTGAGTGACCCCATTATTTGCTGCCACTCCAGTAACTGGTGCACTAGGAGTAGGTGTGGTAATTAGACTGTGAGTAGCACAGTTCTATTAAGCTAGACTGTTTTATGTTGAGAGCATTGGTTAGATAAAAAAGTGAGACAGTTTTTTTAATGCTTTTTTTTTTAGTTACTTCTTCAGATTTTAATACACTGACAGCTCCAAAAATGGAAATTGTCTAGACCTCTCTCAACTAAATGTAAATGTCTATTTTCTCTACTGGGATTTAATTATAGCAAACTATTATGTCCATGGCATTCATATCTTTACTCCAGACACATGCATTAAGCATCTGCTGTGTGCACCATTCTATATTATGTGCCAATGATAAAGAGAAAAAAGATACAGCTCTGGCCTGGAAAGGTCCACAGACTAGTCGATGACATGTGTGAGTTACATACATTTAAGTGTGCCAGTTGTTGGATGTGGCAGGAGTGGGTAAGATGCATGGGACATGGTGATGACTGGATACGGGGGACCAGTTCAGGCCTGCAGTGATGAGGGTCTGGACTCTGTTGGGAGCCGTGGGAAAGGAAAGGGGTATGAGATGTGAGCTCCTTAGAGAAAGGCCAGTCTTAGTGATGGGGACATAGGCTCGTCTTAGTAACAGGGGATGCAATATTTGAAGATGACACCCAGGTTTTAAACCTGTTTTGCTTGGGAGGGGGTGGGAAGCATTGGGTTATGCTTTAGTGTATCTGACTGCATTGCCCACACACCTCCACTGGCCAAGGCCTGAGGCCTACATCCTAATTATCTCACTCACTCTAGAAGCCTCTGAATCCCATTACAAGGAAGCCTCACAGAAGTGAACAGACCGACACCTGTCAGAGGTGAGGGGGGTTGTGGGGCTGAGCAGAAAAGGTGAAGAGATTAAACAAAAACAACAGAAAACTCATAGACATAGACCGCAGTATGGTGGTGACCAGAGGAAAAGGGGTGGGGGGAGGCAGGAGAGGGTAAAGGAGGGATAAATGGTGACGGAAGGAGACTTGACTTGGGGCAGAGAACACAATACAACATACATATGTATTATAGAATTGTGTACCTGAAACCTATAATTTTATTAACCAGTGTCACCCCAATAAAGTCAATAAAAAGGAAAAAACTAATGAAAACAAACAAGAAAGCCTCCGATTCTCCTGCCCCCTGCCCTTGTAGCCATTTGACTGCATCCGTCCCCGTCTGCGACTCCACCTTCCTCTGCGTCTGCCCGTGGGCCAGGACAGTGCAGCTCTTCCATCTCCACAGCCGGGGCATTTCAGGAAAAGAAACGTAAGAATCCTGTCTCCACTGTTTCCAAACTTCCGTTTTGACTGGAACCTAGTCAAGAAACCCATGATGGTTCTGAAATCCCAGTTTACTTATTTCTCCTTCCTCTCCATGGACCCTGAGGCCTTGTCAACATGAATGCCCCAGAACCAGGGAAAAGATCGGCCAGCTTTCACCTCTGAAATGGGGTCCCTGCGGTGAGGGAGAGTGCACCCTTGCCCATGTCTGCCCAGGGGAAACCCAGCAGTGGGAAAGATGCTGGAGGTTCTGGGCACTGGGTGTTAGGAGAAGCTGCTGGGGCAGGAGAGCTGAACGCCTCGTCCTGCCGGAGAGCTGGGGATGAGATGGAAACTTCATTTCCCTCTTGAGGTGTAGAGCCTCGGCTTGGAGGCTGGTAAGTATGAGGCCAAGTTAGTAAGAAATCTCAGCTCAAGTACCATCTCCTCCCGGAGAGTTTCCCAAGCCAGAGGGACGTTTTCCCCTCTGTCTCTGCCTCTGTGGCTCTCTAACCCCCAGCTGTTTTTTCATCCCCGTCTGCCCCGAAGTCTTTATAGTTCATGTATGACTATCTCACCACCCACCTGGGAGTCTTTTTCTTGAAGGCAATGACTAGGCTTTTCCTCTCTCTCCCTTCCACCCTACCTGACCCCTTGCTCTGCACATTCAAATTTGTCAAATTGCAGTCATGTTCTCTTTCTTAGGATCCAGCGGAGGTAGTTGGCTTTTTAGGTGATAGCTCAGGGGCCAAGACTTTGGGGGCTCAAAGTGGGGTTCTGGACCTGGTTAATTCAAATCTGAGAAAGGAGAGGAGGAAAAGCCTTTTATACCTGGGCCCCGGCCTCTCCTGACCCTTGGCTGCAGCTCAACACCAGGCTTAGATTCCTTCAGGCATGGAAGTATGTTTCTGGGTGTGTTATGGAAAGTCTGCCTTTTGGATTTTGTTAGTCACGTTTGAAATTAGGCTTCCTTCAGGCTTGACCATGAATCTTCCAGCTCAGGCTTGGATAAAGTCCTCATCCTGGCCTCTCTCCGACAGGAAAATGGCCTCTGTGGGAGGTGGAGGAAGCTGAGTTTCAGCCCCAGGGGCCAGCTTCTCTAAGACAGCATTGGGGTATGACTTACATACAGAGAACACTCTCTTGCCTTATCACACCCTGACCTTGGGGCTCACCTCCTCTCCTTCCACTCATTGCACACCTTAAGTCCCGAGAACACCAGAATACAGGACTCCCCGGACCTTCTCGGAGGACTGCCTGCTTCAGACACAGATCCCCCCTTACTCCGCTCACTCAGTGTCACTCCATGGTATTGACATTCTTTTCCCTTGGCGGGGCAGCTTCTCTAGCTTACTGCAGTCACAACCACCTCCATAGACCATCTGAGAGCCCACCCCTCCTCTGGGGTGCGGGGAGCCAGGTCACATCTGTTTTGTCTTTCCTCTGCCTTGCTTTTGACTTGCTTATCCACCTACCTCCATTTGAATAGCCTACGAAAACCAGGGCATATTTATTTTCCATTTCCTCTACCCTTCCCATTAAGGACCCTGGGGCCTGCTCTACTTTCTCATTTCTCAGCCCAGGGAGCTGCAAAGGTGGTGAGTTAGTTACCTGGGTTCTTGGGCAGCCCTGAGCTTCTCTAGTCCATGCCTGCAACCCCAGGAATCGCTGACTGTCTCCTGAAAGGAAATTGAAAGCGACTGAAAGAGAGCCCCAGGGAGTGAGAACTGGCCTGACCTGTTACAGCCTCGCTCTCTGCATTAAGCCACTACCTTACAGTTGGATGCAGCTGTTTTCCCCCCCCGTAGTAAGTGGGATTCTGAATGGGGGTGGGGGGAGTGTTGGGAATAAAACTCATCATGTAAAACATTTGGGTGGATGATAGTATTCACACGTGTACCTGATTTAAAAAACAAACACAATCTTCAGCTGTGTTGGAATTTTGAATGGAGGTGGCTGTGCAAATGCTTTCTGAGGGAATGTTTTGATCTTTGAATCACATACTCTCTGTAACGCCCTCCCCGATCCACTCCCTCTACCCCTGGCAATCCACTGTGGTTGGGAACAGCAGAATATGTAGGACCTACTTCTCTTCAGATTTCGTGTCTTAACAAAAATGTACCAGGAAAATAGAATATGTTCCATTGCTAAGCAGCCAAAGTCGTGCAGTTCTAAATTAAAATTTACGTGGCAGGCTTAGCCCTACAGATAAGGGTTAAGACAAAATCTTGCTGTGATGAATCTAAAGCCAGCACTCTCCAAAAAAATTGAAGGTGTGTTGTTATGCATCAGGAGTCTGCTCGGCAACCAGCTTGGAAGAAAAGTGACAGCAGAGTGGCAGGGTCTGGGGATGGTGTGGACACAGAACTGGTCCTCTCACAGGCACTGGTGCAGAGCAGGCACATCCAATGAGTCTCAGTGGAGTACTTCTAGTATTTAAACAGCCTCACTAGCAGCTCCCAGAATGGCCCATCATAGGTGGGAACTGACTCCAGACCCCAATATGGCTCTCGTTTGAATCCAGTCTCGAGAAAGAAATCAATAGCAGAAGAAGCCTGAGCTGGTACCAACCCCCTGTGGCCTCTGCATAGGGCTGGATACTTGCTGCTTTCTGCCCGTCCTTTCTGCCCAGAGAGCCCAACAGAGCAAGACCAAAGCTCAGTTCCAGGACTACAGAGGCTCAGCATCTCAACAAGAGAAGGACTTGGCTATGCTTGCACAGAGAGCCAGTCTGGGTGCTCCAGAGCGTCCCGACTCTCTTCCTACCCCTGAATAATCAGAAGATACAGAGAAAACTTCAGCTGGGGGATTTCTCTGTAAGAAATTAAAATCTCACAACAGAAACTTTCAGACCACACAACTTTTTGCTCATGTGGAAATGTGTGTGCCTGGGGTGTGTCTGCTTGTGGTGGACAGTGTTGGTTGTGACAGGTGCAGGTGACAGCCTTGTGACTGTGCCTGTTTTGTACCATGTTGGTGATTAGTGACTAGGAGTGTATTTTAGGATGAAGAGGCATGTTCAGCATAACATCTGTATGACAAGGCAGGATGATTCAAACATGTTTCGGGGGTCATTAATCCCATTTTTACATCTTTATTTTATATAGTAGTCTCAAGAAAGGAAAAGAAGATAAATGTTTGCTCTGCCTCTCCAACTATGTACTAGTCATTTAGACACAGCCCGGCCATACCCTTTGAGCTGGCGGAGAGAGGCTATTTTAATTAAGGTTATTGAGAGACTACAGAAAATGCTGTGTCATGACTAAACTCTGAGCTAAAAACAGACAAAAGTAGCCTTCAAAACAACCTTATATGTAATGACTGCGCCTTTCAATTTGTGAAGATTCACACAATAATGCACGTTTCAAGGAGAATTTCAGGGAAACTTTTTACCCGAACCCATACGCTTAGAGGGTGAAGAGTAGATTGTGTTAGCAAATATTTCATTTGCAAATATCAGTATCCAACCTTCTCTAACTGGATCCTTGTATACATGTGTAGTAGCTTTCCTTGCCTTTGTACCCATAATGTTTAGTACAGACATAAGCCCCTTCCTGCTGCTCAGTCATTACCCACGTGGTATCACAGAAACACGCTCCCAGAGCCGTCAGCAGACCTGTCAGCCAGCGGAGACACCCTGTCACATACATTCTCACAAAAGCAAAAATTGTGTTCTTGTAACCGAATGATGTGATTTGAACCAATAAGAATATACATCCATATAAAGCTGTAAGCTATAAGCCTGTGACAAGAAATTCTGTTTAATTTAAAGAGAGATTCATTCTTCTAAGATACACAGCTAACTATTTCAATGCCAGGATGATGATATATATAAAAGTGAATACTTCTATTTTTAAAGCAGTCTGAACAAATCTTTAAATTCTACCAGTCAAATAATCTTTTTTATGGCTTATTAGTTTAGAAAGTGCATTAAACCTTTAAAGCTCCAAGGTCACATGAGGTTAAGTTCATTTCCTGATACCAGGCCTCAAATTTGGGTTTCGAGTCTTGCGGAGTAGCTTACTCACATTGATGAGCATACTGAATGTAGACCCACAGATCTAAGCTTTTAACAGTGCGTAGCAGTCTGCCTACATCCCAGGCACAAGTTTCTGAAAGACCCGTAGCTAATGAGGTTATAACTTTGTCCTCTCCTGCTCTTCACTCAAGGCATAATTCAATCCGAAGACAACTCAACCTGTCAAACCCGGACTTCAATATCCAGCAGCTTCAAAAACAGGAACACTTGGCTGGAATTGGCCGAATTAAGCCAGAGTTATATAAGCAGAGGTCGTTGGATAATGACGACGGGAGAAGGAATAACAGCAAAGCCTGTGGGAAACTGAACTTTATTTTAAAATATGACTGTGACTTAGAGCAGCTCATAGTGAAGATTCATAAAGCTGTCAATTTGCCCGCCAAGGACTTTTCTGGGACTTCAGATCCTTATGTCAAGATCTATTTGCTTCCTGATCGGAAAACAAAACACCAGACTAAAGTTCACAGAAAGACCCTGAACCCTGTGTTTGACGAAGTGTTTTTGTTTCCCGTTCCCTACAACGAACTTGCAGCCCGGAAGCTTCACTTCTCTGTGTACGACTTCGACAGGTTCTCCCGCCACGACCTCATCGGCCAAGTGGTGGTGGATCACTTCCTAGACTTGGCTGATTTCCCCAGGGAGTGCATCCTTTGGAAGGACATCGAATATGTCACCAACGTAAGTCCAGCCTTTCTTTTCTGGGGGCAGAAGTGCTTCTTAGTCAGAATGCAAACAAATTACTTATACCTTATTGTATTTGAGGGGCAAAGTATAAATTTCATGTCAGTATACATATATTGTAGCTGTGGCTTCAGAACCTCCTTGTACCTTTCTAGAAATGGTACTTTAAAAGGTCTTTAACAATATTCATTTGAAATTTCCAAGGATTATTGATGAAAACAATATTCAAGAATAACCTTCGCTCTTTTCTACTTTGTAATTCTTAGCTATTCTCTAATAGACACTACATATTATCTGCCCTCCTTACCCAATTTTCTTTATAGATTTCTTAGCTCATTTGTGCTAAATGGGTCCTGGCATCCTATTGACCATAATCTGCAGCTAAGAGCATTAAGTTCTTACCCACATTCTCAGGTCAGCTGGGCTCAGTGGCATTTCTCATGATGGGATCTTCACCCTTAGCCTCAGAAGTGAGAATGGTTGGGAAGAGTTGGTGCCACATTTTCAAACACTGACTCAAAGTTAAAAGAAGAGCAATCTGAAAATATGTACCTGTATTGGCAACACTAATGTATAGAAGGCCAGACCCAGTTTAGAGCTCAGGAGAGAGCAGAGGTGCTACGTGGTGATGCCGTATATCCATGTGTACGTTTTCAGCACAGGGCTGCGGTGGTGATTATTTTTACTCCATCTACATCCTTTCCATTAGCCTGCAGAGGTTCAGTGACACTCCCGAGATGGAAACTGGAATTGGACTTGTTTAGGTCACTGATACTTTCTTTAGGTTTTAAAACTTTTTATTTGCATATTAAAAAATTGTGCATTTCAATAATTAAAATCATTTTAACAAAAAATGGCACTCTGATTAAACTGCACCGATACGTTAATGCTACTTGTTTCTTTCACCTGTCCAAATTCCCTCGGGTAACTGTGTTAGCTTGTCTTTGGGAGTATGGGCCCTTCTGAGGCCTTTCCCTTTCCCTTTCGTTTTCCCTTTTTTGAATACAAAGACATCAAGCACCAAATCCTTACTCAGCCAAGACCATGATCCAGCTTGAGTTTAGAGCCCATCTAGTGAAAGGCTCTCACCCTGCTCAGGAATCAAACATATAAATTCTTTGCCCAATGACCAGGTAACCACCCTAGTTCTTTGTCATCCTCAGCCCGTGAACTGGGGACTAGCACACACTTGGACATCTTCTCTTCACGTGCCACCAGGACCCAGTGCCAACTTTGCCCTGCTGCTCCAATGAGTGAAGTGTGGCATGGGTTTTGCTGGCCTTGATGTTAATGTTGAGGAAAAAAAAGGTGCAAAGAGCATCATGTGATGAAACTAAAGTGATTTGAGAGATTAGGAAAGGAACAGATCTCTTCAATTTCGAAAGGTTGCAATATCTGTAAACTCAAAAATCTATGCAAGAGGAAGCAAGGATTATACTTATTCCCAAATCAGTAGGCAACATGAGGAGCTCTAAAGAAACAAGATTGGCAGGCTGCTTATAGTGTATGAATGGCCCAAGAGCAAACACTCTCAATGGAGTGTCTGCCAAGTCCCCTTGGGCATAAGCTGAGATGCTGCTGCCAACAGCGATGGGCCTTGGTAGAGGGAGGTTGGTCATACCATCTAGTATGACATCAACTTATATTTTTTGATAAATGAATTCCATAAAATAGTTGGAATGGTTATTAAAAAGCTCAGTAGGGATCCTGCTGTGAGTGACCTTCCAGGGACTTTGTAGAGAGAGCAACACTAACTGGACAGTGGCTGATAAAAATCTGGATAAGGCTGTTCCCTGGTGGGAATGTCTTCTAGTTTTCCGTGGGATAAGAACAGAGAAGGGCAGCCTGCATGGCCTTCGGGTCCGGGGATCACTGCCATTTGAGCACCTTCCTGGGACTGAGTTCCCCATCCACTGCTGGGGAAGTCTTGATTTGCAATGAATTTGTGAAGAATGTTAAATTATTTATTAAGGAGGAAAGCCAAAAAGGCCAGTGACCTTAAAATGAATGAATGGCCTCAAAATGAATGAATGAATGAATATTCTAAGCCTTGATTGAGGCCTTTGGATGGTCAGCAGGAGAGAGGATATTCTGAGAATGGAAATACAGATTATTTTATAATCCATATATTTTTAAAATTTCATTTAAAAATTAGTATTTGGGACTGTGTTGACTGTGCTTCTTTGAATGTGACTTTGTAGAGAGACTGAGATTTGCCGAGGTTTTGTCTTTATAATAGCATATCTGGAACTCGGTGTGTATGACGGACACGTACTGAGGAACAGGGATGATTAAATGAACAGGCACAAACCTGCCGCTCAGGTGGACAGTGGAGCATCACCAGTACTTGGGTGACTGCTGGGTTCTCTCTCATCACTGCTCAGACAAAACCACTATCTTGATTTTTATTTATTGTGACATGTTTGTGAGACCATGTATTATTTGGTTTTGTCTCTTCCTGATTTTCATAGCCCTTCTTTGACTTTTCCAGTTCACATTGATTTTGACATTTAAAATAGAGATGAACAGAGATGCAGTTCATGTATTTTCATTACTGTAGAACATCCCATTGTGTTATGTATGGCAGATTAGCTTTCTTGTATTGATGTCATTTGGGTTTGTATTAGTTTTTCACAACTCTGAATAACACGGCACATTACATTTTTGTGCACATTTCCTGGTTCGTATACACAGTAATTTCTCTAGAGTGCATCCCTAGTAGAGGTAAAGCAGACATGTGTTGAGCCTTTCTAGGCAACGCCAAGTTCTTTTCCACAGTAGCTGTACAAATTGATCCTCCCACTGGTGAGATAGGATAGTTCCTGATGCTTCACATTCTCACCAACTCTTGCAGTTATTTCACTGTTGAATATGTGTGCCGCGCATGCATGGGAAATGGTAGGTAATTTGTACTCCGTGGTTGCCCATCTTTTATATGTTTATTGGCCATTTATGTTTCCTTTCTTGTAAAATGCTTGTTCAGCACTTGTTTTGTTTCCTTTTCCTTATTCATTTGTATATGTTCTTTATATAGTCTGTATGTAAATTCTCGGTGACGTGTATTGCAAACATCATCTCTCCACTTAGGGCTACCTTTGTACTCACGTTACGGTAACTTTTGATCAATAGAGGTTCTTATGTTTAATATAGTAAAATATGTCAGTATTTTTATTGAAAGCACTTTTGTGTATTAAGAAATCTTTCCTTATTCTGTGGATTTCTTGTATATTTTCTGTTAGAAATCTTAACACTTTGACTTTCCTAATGATGATTTTAATCTATCCAGAATGAAACTGTTTATATAGAGAATACAGGCATTCTGTATTAGTCAGCTCAGGCCGACAAGGCAAAACCCCATAAACTGTTAAGACAGCAGGAATTTATTTCTCACAGTTCAGGAAGCGGGGAAGTGCAAGAGCAAGGTGCCAGCGCATTTGGTTCCTGGTGAGGGCGCTTTTCCTGGCTTGTAGACAGCCGCCTTCTCACTGTGGCCTCACATGGCGAAGAGCAAGAAAGCTTTGGTCGCTCATCCTCTTCTTAAAAGGACACTAGTTCTGTCATGGGGACCCCGTCCGCATGACCTCATCTAAACCTAATCACTTCCCAAAAGACTCACCTCCAAACACCATCACATTGGCATTTGGCTTCACCATGTGAATTGGTGGAGATGTAAATATTCACTCCATAATGCGTCCACATTTCTTTTTCTGTATGGGTAATCAATTTCCTGGCATATTTTCCCAGTAATCTGCTGTGCGCGCTCTGTCCTATACAGATTTTGATGTAAGAGTCTGTTCTGGCTTTTCTTTTTTTTCTATCCATTGTTTTATCTCTACTATCATTCTATGATAAGCCTTAATATCTGGAAGAGCAATTTATTCATTTTCCTGCTTTTTCTCCAGTTCAGTCTTGACTGGTACTTGACTTTTCCCATAAATTCTAGAATCTAATGTTCAAGTTAAAGTATTTTCTTTTATCTGTTTGGACTTGTGTGAAGTCTGTAGGTTAATTTAGGGAAGTTTTACATCCTTGATGATATTGACCCTTCCTACTCGTGACCATTGTGCATTTCGCCATTTGTTAGTTCTTTAAAGTTTTTGTTCAAGTCCTATAATGTTCTGTATGAGGATCTTTCATCTCTCTTGTTAGCTTTATTGGCAGGTGTCTTTTTGGTTATTTTAAATAGAATATTTTCTAAAACTGCACTTCCTAACTAGTGCTGCTGTATAGTAATAAGTTTAAATTTTGAATATTTATCTTCTATTTTTCAATCTTGCAAAACTTGATTAATTCTGTAATTGGATTGTGGATGCTTCTTGATTTTCTTTGTAGATGTGAGTCATGTGGACTATGATAGTTTATTTCTTTCTAATTTGTATCCCTTTTATTCTTTTAAAAAACATTTAGTGTGGAGACAAGGAATTCCAAAACAATGCTGAATGATAATTATGGTAGTAGTCACCCTTGACTTTTTCCTTATTTTAAATGGAATGTTTTTAACATTTGCATTGATACAAATTTTGCTATAGTTTGTGGTGTCTTCATAATATTAAGGATGCATCCCTCCATTCCTGGTTGACAAAAACTTTACCACAAACAGTTCTTTTACCAAATGCTATGAAACTCTGAGGTTTTTCCCCTTTGATACGCCCCTCTGGTCAATTACATTAATTAATTTTCTCATTTTAAGCCAATCTTAGATCACTAGTGTAATCCCAATTGGCCTTGATGCAGTATCTGTTTTATGCATTGCTGAGTTCGGTGGCTAATACTTCGTTTAACGTTTTTGACATCTGTGCTCATGAGTGACGCCTGTGATCTGCTTTCTTGTATGGTCCTTATCTGGGTTGGGATCAACATGATTCTTGATTTACGAAATTGGTTGAGGGTATTACCGTACTTTGGACATGTTCTGTTTGCTTCTGCTTAGTCTCCTGGAGGATTTGGGGGTTTTGTCTCATTTTCTTCAAACTGAAAAGATCTCCCTCAGTCTATTGCTTCCGATTAGGTCCAGACAATGAGGAAGGGAGGAGAATGAAGTGGGGATATTTATTTCTCTACTTATCTTCTTTGGGGTCTCCATAGCCTGGCAGTGATCTTCAGCAAACAGCCATGGCTCCTGAATGTCTTTGTTTTGCTCTTGTTCTCAGAAGATTGTTATTCTGGGAATAAAAGCTTCGGGCTGTAAAACTCTTCAGTTACGCTGATTTCAGTATTGTAAACCTACCATTCCACAGTCGGCTGACCTCTAATTGCTTTTGAGAAGTAAACATTCAGTCTCATATTTATTCCTTTGTATGTAATTTTCCTTTTCTTTCTTACTGCTTTCAAGATCTTGCTTTCCTAGTTAGTGTTCTGTACTCTAACTATAATATTGCTAAGTGGGCATTTCTTTTTATTTATCCTGACTGAGATTTATTGGGTTTCCTGGATCTGAAGTTGTTTCTTTTTATCAGTCCTGGAAAATTTTCAGCCATTTTCTTCTTTCCATTTGTAGATGTTTTATTTGATGTGTTTTCACATTTGCTTAATATATATGATAGTTTCTTTTTTTTTTCAACATACTTTCAGTTCCCTCTTCTATTTCTTTTACCCTTTCATACATATGTGTGTTCATAAGTATGTATCTAGGTATATAAACATACATACACATATATGCATGCATATACATATATATTCTGTTGCTGATAACCTTTGCAGCTCTCTTTCGCTTGGCATTTCCATCTGCTGTGTAACTTACCATCCCTTGTAGCTGCTTGTATTTAGTGATTTAGGATTGTGAGCTCATCTGTCTTGGAACTTGGTCAGTACAGTCATCCTTGGTTATTGTGGGGAATTGGTTCCAGGACTCCCATGGATACCAAGATCTGTAGATTCTCAACTCCTTAGTTAGCCCTCAGTATCCATGGGTCCCGCATCCTTGGATTCAACCAAGGGCAGATTGATACGGAATGTGCAGATGTAAGACATCACAGATGAGGAGGGCCACTGAAGTTTTCAAGCCCCGGGTTTAAAGTATATCCCTTCAGAGATGATTTTTGATAGCTTCTACCAGATGCCTAGGTGAGCTACCAACGTGCAGCCACTTTAAACTGAATTTCGAGCTGGAGGGTTTTTGGACAACAGAGGTAGGGTAAATATAGGCTCCAAATGTGTAAGTGTAGTCTTGTACTAGTGGTTAGAAATTGGCATGGGGGATTTTTTTTCTTGTTTTACCCAGAGCAAGTTCAAGACAGAATGGATCTCCAGTGTCTACTTATGCAAAGCAGATGTTCTGTTTTGTTTGTCTTTTAAAAATGTGACCCTCACCCTGGCTGGTGTAGCTCAGTGGATTGAGCTTGGGCTGCAAACCAAAGCATTGCAGGTTCGATTCCCAGTCAGGGCACATGCCTGGGTTGCTGGCCAGGTCCCCAGTGTGGGGGCGTGTGAGAGGCAACTACACATTGATGTTTCTCTCCCTCTCTTTCTCCCTCCCTCCCCCCTCTCTAAAAATAAACAGATTAATTAATTAATTGATTAAAATAAAAATGTGACCCTTAATCTTTAGGACTCCAGATACGTGCAGGATTTTCCAGCAGTCCTCAAACCCAGGCATTAAACCACAAGAGATTCACAATTTCCTCTGTTTAAGCTCCAGTTCTAGAGCTTACTTACTTCTGTGGATTTATGCTTTTTTTTTTATTGTTTCTGTCCCATCAGCTTTGCTCTGCATTAAAAAGGATTTTATAATCCAGTATTTTTATCTGAAGCAGTCTCTGTGAACATCCAACCTATTACTGGAAACATTGTATACTATATTGCTCCAAGGCTGTTCAAAAAGCAGTTTTTAGTTACACTAACTGAATAGTAACCTATGTATTCATTCTATGTTTGCCTTGTGACTGAATAGCCACGAAGAGCCTCAGAGATCCTGTAATCTAAAAATCCTCATTTAGCACATACACCTGAGTGGAGGGCCATCAGGAGATTCAACCAAGGTTACATAGCTGGACAATGGCCAGATAGCAATGAGGACTAAGTTTTTCAACAGCTGACTCTATTCATGAAAAGTCATCTCAAAATTATCATGCATGTTTGTTTTCTTCTTCTCTTTCCCTTCTTTCCCTGGCTAACTTGTATGAAGCTTAGATCCCAGCTTAAATGCCACTTCCTCAGAGAACTCTTACCTGAGCCGTGGACTAGGATAGGTGTTTTTGGGCTTTGCTTCCATGACACTCTGTACTTCTGCCATTCCTTATCATATCTTCTTTTCTGTTATTTGGCAATTTCTTTCTTCTCCTTAGGCAGCTCTGTGAGTGCAAAGAACATGTCTGCCTGGTATGCTACTGTGTGCCCGGCCTCTAGAATGGTGTTTGGAAGTGAAATAGTTAGTGAACACTAACTGAATAAAATGAGGTTCCTTAGGAGGGGCTGCTTTGGTGAGCCTTTGGGCCTGATTTGGTTGGGAGCTATTATACAGAGCAGAACCTATAAACTAGTTTTTAAAAATTTTGTTCTCTAGTTCTCCAGGGAGATTATGAGTTTTATAAGTGTTAGCAGTCAAATAAAAATTAATTCTCGGATCTTCCTATGAAGAAAAAATAGCAATTATTGAACATAAAAATGATAGTTTAATTAAACCTCTCAACTAGTGAACCAAGAGCAATTGATATTGGTATAATGCTCCTTTGTGGGAAGTGTGTTGGCCGACAAGAGAGAGGGCAGCGTCTGGGGGAAGGTCTCAGAAAAGGGCGAGGTGCGAGGTGAGTGGTCTGGGCGAATGTTGGCTGCATGCCTGTACTCCTGGCTCATTTATTCCTTTGTTTTATTTTACTTAACCCCTAAGCACTTCATTTTTTAAAGTCAATCTTTGTGATAAGAAGCAAAAGCTTACCTTACGATGATGTAGAGTAACCTCTTAAAATCATGCAAATCTATTTTGACCCAACAATTTTATTTTTTAGTTTTTCTATTTTTTTCTTTCAAGTTTATTTTACATTGGTTTCAGATGTTCAGCATAGTGTGGTTAGACGACCGCATGCTTTATTTAATGTTCCCCACAATCTGACCAGTACTACAACTGGCACCATACAGAGTTGCTGAAATATTACCGAGTATATTCCCTGTGCTTTACCTACGACCCTGTGACTATTTTGTAACGACCAATTTGTGCTTCCTAATCTCTTCACCTTTTTGCCCAGCCCCCCAACTCCCCTGCCCTCTGATAACCACCAGTTTCCTCTCTGTGTCTTTGTTTCAATTTTATTTGTTTATTTTGTTCATTAGATTCCACTTGTGAGTGAGATTATATGTTTCTTGTCTTTCTCCGACTTACTTCACTGAGCATAATACCCTCTAGGTCCATCCATGCTGTCACAAATGGTAAAATTTCATCCTTTTTTATGGGCTCCTGGCATTTTTAATATACCCCATTCATCGCTGGCTCTCTGGCAAGTAGGCAGCGAGCACTTTGGAAATCTCTCATGGTGGCTGTGTTGGAAGCTGGTTCAGGACTGTCTCTGGGACCTGTGATCATCTCCACTTGACCCTGATGTGGAGGAGATGCCAGCCTCCTCACACAGCAACACTGGCAGTCGTGAGGTTCCCTCTGCGCCAATAGGGGTCCACATTCAGGAAAGGGAACGGTACAGCTTGCCACAGCAAACACTTTATTTTAATGTGAGGGATTTAAAAAGCTTACGCTTCCATCAAAATTTGACTTTTTGAGTCCTTGCCACGTCCAGTATATCATAGTGGCTGATTTAGGAATTTCCTGTTCTGTCTCCAGGCCCCTGGGGTCATTTCTAGACCCGATGGCAGCAGACACCTGGAGCCACTCAAGGGACCATACAAGTTTTCGAGGAAGCCCAGGACACATGCCCCTCACTGCTGACTATGTGTGGCCATGTCACATTCAGTGGTGTCCTGGTAGAAGTGTAACAACTGGCTGGGGTGGGAGGGATAGAAAGGGGACCTGATTTCGAGCATTGGTTCACTTCTGTGGTGTCAGTCCTGCCATCAGGGCTGGCTTGAGTCTACCAGTGTGTCACCACTGAAGGCAGAGTTGGCAGAAGATGCTCACACGGGCTCTCGCCAGCTGGTGCCGGTGGTGAGAACAGCTCTGGTTTACCACTGGATGTGGTGCTGGACACACGGAGGCTGGTGGGATAATGGGCCCTAAGGGACCGACAATTGGAGAAGCCCTGCAGGAAGCCCTGGCGTCTGGCTGACAACGGTGACGCCAGGTTCCTTCCGTAACGTGGGTGTGTGTGGGGTGGGCTGTCGCTGGGGTGTGACGAGCCGTGTCTGTCTCCGTGAGAGCCCAGCAAACCCTACCCTCAGACACATTATCTGCCCTCCGTGCCTGGATTGTTCAGAGGGAGTGAAAGGGGTAGAACTGTGGAACAGAACGTCCGAAAGAAGGAATTAATAAAGCTACAGGTCTCTGGCAGAGAGACTCGGATAGCCTTTCCTCCCAGTGTAGGTGACAGGAGAAAGCATTTGCTTTTTTAATTGAAATATATGACATGTACAAGAGTATGTGTAACATATAGGTATGATTTAAAAATAACAAAATGTGCATCAGTCAACTCAGAATTTAACTGAAGAGAACATTGTCGGTCTCCCTGAAGCTCCGTGTGTCCCTTCTCCATCCCCACAGTCCTTCAGAGATAATCAGCATACTCAATTCCGTATCTGTGACTCTTGGGGTTCTCAAGAGCAGGGCAGGGCAGAAAGCTGAGAAAGCAGGCTGGCTCTGTTGGGGTTCCTGCGTGCAGAGACGGAGGCATCCTGCAGCTCAAAAAAGAGAACAGGGTGCTGGTACTCTTCTCTATACAGTCTCCCCACATTTTGATTATTTTAGATGAAATTCGATAAGCAGTAAATTTACAAGAGAACTAAAAACACATTTATTTTAAAAGTCTCTATGAACATATTTTGGAATGTTTAAAGCAGTTTTATTCATAATTACCAAAAAGTGGAAGCAACCTCAGCATCCTTCAGTGCACAAATGGATAGACTGCTACAGTTATTGAATGGAATACTACTCAGCAATGAAGGAAACAATGTGTGTATGACATACACACACTGAAATGAATCAATCTCAGGTGCATTATGCTAAGTGAAGGAAGCCAGACTCAAAAGGCTACATACTACATCGTTCTATTTATATCGGGGGTCCTCAACCTGGGGGCCGCAGACTGGTACTGGTCCAGGCCTGTTAGGATCCCGGGCACACAGCAGGAAGTGAGCTTGAGTGTAATGCCCTTGAATCATTCCCCCCAACACCTGTCTGTGGAAAAATTGTGTTCCATGAAACTGCTCCCTGGTGCCAAAAATGTTGGGGACCATTGATTTATATGATAATTGTGAAAAAGGCCACATTGTAGAGAAAGAGAACAAACCAGTGGTTGCCAGGAGTTGGGGGTGGGGAGATGAGTTGACTACAAAGGGTCAGTGAGGGGGGCTTTGGGGGGGTGAGGGAATTGTTCGCTCTTGCAGTCATGGTGGTCACATGCACTTGTCAAAACTCGTAAAACAGTATACAAAACTGAATTTTGTTGTACGTACATGAAAAATACATTAATAAAAACTTAAAAACCACCTTTAAGGGATAAATGGAAACTTAATTGAATGAGAAGAACATCTGATGAAGAGAGTCAGTGGGTGTAGAGTGTGAAGGTATAGGTACAGAGTGTGCAATACTCAATAGGGCGAGCTCCCAGAAAAGGCTGGAGACAGGCTGTAAGATGCAGGTGACTACTGGCTTTAGACACACATTTGCTTTGTCATGGGAATTATTGAGAAAAGTGTGGGAGCAGATGCAGGAAAGTTTGGAGATTTGTGGTTGAAGATAAACAGAAACTTTTGGGCAAAAGGTATGGCAAAAGGTTTTGATCTTGACCAGTTCTAATCAACTGATGCTAGCTAATTGGTGGGCTTGTTAAGAAGAATTAAGGGCTTAGCAAATGAGGCCAGTACCCAATAGCCATGTCTGGCATAGGGTTTGGGCAACCAGTTCCCTCCGTTACTCCATCCAATGCCCTCTAACTGCTCACTCGTGTATTTGTTCTGCACACACTTTCTTCTCTGTCTGCGGTGACCTTTTTATTTCTGCTTCTCTTCTCCGGTCACTTAAATGTTCCTCTTCTCAAAGTCTTACACTTCACCATCACCTTAAGCAAGCCCTTCCTATATTCACCAGGAACAGATTAGGTGTCCCTGCGAGCTCGTACAGGATCCTCTACATACCTCTTCACAGCAGGTACCACATTCGATGGTGAGTACCTGTCCTGCCTATCCCACTAGACTAGGTGTTCCTTGAGGAGAGAGTCCGTGACTTCAGTACTTAACCTAAGAGTTAGACAATAAATGGTTTTTGAGTGAACGAATGAATGAGCGGATGGATGAATGAAATGAATATGGCGACAATATAGTGTATGTGTGTGTGTGTGTCTTAACTAGGATTCCCTGGAAGCAGAGGCTAAGAGGGACTCTTATGCAGGTGGTTTATTGAGGAACTACTTTGAAGTAAAACTTGTAAGGAAGTAAAGGCAGCAGGACAGGCGAAGACGGGGCTTCAGCAAAAGCCCTGAGCCCAAGCCCACAGGCAGCTGTGGCGCATGAAGGCACCGCAGAGGAATCCTACTCTGAGACAGGGACTTCCTCTTTACCCTGCCTTTGTCATTGTCTGTGGCCACCCCTGGAGAGAGGGCATAACTTGCCATTTACTATTAAGGTGGTGCCCAATAGCCGAGGTGCATTGTTCCAACAAGGACGCATCAATAAGCTGTGAGCAGCCAACGCTCATAGCAGCCAAGGGATGGGTGCACTGGCCTGGACATAAGGAATGTGGTGCGGTGTGACAGAACAGGACAATGGGAAATAGGTGATGGGGACACAGAGAGACCTTGGATCAGGTGACTTCTGAGATAGAGGGAAATGATGAAGAAAGAGAAAAGGGACCCTCTTCCTCCCAAATCCCCAACCCAATGCTACACACTCCTTTCCTAGGCAAGCGTTGGCTGCGCCTTGGCATGGGTACCACTGGGAGGTGTGTGCATGGCCAGCTGGGTTCCCCTGAAGAGGGGAACTCGCTTTATAGGGAGCCAGAGTGGGCTCCACTTGATCCCCCTCTTATGCAGTCAAATATCTTCAACAGTGGAACACATGGAGAAAATCTAGCTCAACGAAAAATACCTTCTGCAAACCTAGAACAACCGAGGGAGACTTAATAGAGTTGCCAAGAACAGCACTTTCGTCTCTGAAGAAAGGTGAGCCTGGGCAGGTAGAATGACCCCTGGGACCACTTTTAATAATCTTCTACCTGTGGAGGCATAACTGTCCAAAACAGAGAGCCAGTTTCCTGACAGAAAGCCCTGTCCCCTGGACTGGCATTTGCTTGCTCGGAAAATGAGTTTTGAGCCTTTGGAGGATCGAAGCAGGCGGTGGTATTTACAACCCAGCCTTACTGTCCAGTGGCTAAGTGTAGTCTAATTCTGACAGATGGCTCTCAGGGGAAATTTTCTTTCAGATTGGATTATGCTTCCATGCTGAAATGCTCTAATTAAGGGGAGTCTATAAACAAAATGGGGGAGTGAAAGGGAGGGGAAGGTAGGCTGTTTCTTAGGCTGTTCTGGAAAATGGCCATGTTGGCGATCTTGATCTCCCCAGCCCCACACACGCAGCCTCGCTGAGAATCTAGGCCACCGCTTTGCTGAAAACATGGCCGTGCTGGGTGAGCCGTCCACTCTCAGCAAGGAGCTGTGCCTTCTCTTCCTAGGCGGTTCTGCCTCTCTAGTCTCCCCTCCAGTCAGTTTCCTTCTTTGTTAACCGTCTTATTAATTAACTTTGTAACTCTCTTGGGGTGTAACTTCTGGAATAATTATATCATTAAAATGAGCATGACTGATTTTTTTTAAACCCAGTTCAACTGTGTTTCACATTCCTAAGCTTTCTTTTCTAAGTCCAATACTTTGGTTTTTTAAAATACTTAATACTTAAGATATGGCTCTAGAACATTTCTTAATTCTTACCAGTTTGAGACCTAAGTAGCTATAGGAAAAGGACATTTGGTTGTCAGACACAAAAGGATGAATCTGCAAGAATAGGTTGAGAAAAATGTAATTTGGAAGTCAGGGAGTGAGTGCCAGTTTTGTCTCCATCACTTATTCGACAAATATTTTTGAAAACCTACTATGTGCTAGGCAGTGTACTAGGCATCAGTATATAATGATCCCTACTCTCCTCAAATTATGGTCTTGGGAGATGGGCAGTCACAAAGAAGGGACAGATGGAAAACAAAAAATTGCAGCGATAGTTACGTGTGGGGCTGGTGCTGTGAAGGAGGCATAGGGGAGACCTAACCTAACCTGGTGCCTCGGAAGATGCTTGGAGGAGGTAACACTGAAGCTGAGACTAAAGGAAGGTTAGAAGGTCACGTGCAAGGGCAAAGTCCCAAGCAAGAGAAATTGGCATGTGCAAAGGCCCCACAACAGAAACAATTTCGGCAAGTTCCAAGAGAAGAAAGAAGGGTTAAAGGGGGGAAACGAGATGGAAAAGAGACTAGGATTTGGGCAGGAGCAAGAATACATAGGGTGCTGAAGGTGAGAATAAGTCTTTGGGTCTTTATTTTATGAATAAGTTTGAAGAATTTTGAGCAGTGAAACAACACAAAGATTTATGTTCTCAGAAGATCGCTGTGGCTGTTGTGCAGAGAATGGAGAAGAGGGGGCAGCAAGGAAGGGTCAGGCCAGGCTGGGGGTGATTTTTCTTACCAGGATAGTGGTAATAGGGAAGGAGAACAGCAGATTCCAGAAAAATTTTAAGTTTTATTAAGGGATAATTATTATACAAGGAGGACTTCCAAAAAGGAATTTATTTATAAAAAATTGTGCATTTATTCTTACATTTTTAAACTTTAGTCACCTTCAAAGTACTCTCCGTCTGATGCAATACATCTACTGAGGCATTTTTCCACTGCTCAGAACAGTTTTTGAACTCGTTGATTTTGATGCCTTTTAGTGCTTCTGCTGTTTTTAGTTTCACCTTGGCAAAATGTTTCCCTTTGAAGATTTTTTTATCTGGGGAAACAACAAAAAAAGTAGCTTGGGGTGAGAGCCAGTGAATAGGGAGGGTGGGCACAGTGGTCATGCCATTTTGGACAAAAACTGCTTAACACTCAGCACTATGTGGGCAGGTGTGCTCATAAATCACCCATCATGAAATGGGCAGATACATTGAAAGGGTCTTAAAAAAAATTCGTTGAAGCCAAATGCAGCCTCTCACAACAATGCAGGCTGGTACACTGGTACAAAAGGGTTCCTAGAACACTCAGCTAGCAGGGAAGCCTGTATTACAAGGGGCCTGCCCTCCAGAAGATAATTCCATTCTTTGGGAGGGTCCCTCCTCTTTTAATAAAATGCATATGTTTAGGTTATGCAATTTGACAGTATTTGACAAGTATACATTTGTGAAACCATCACCATAATCAAAATAAAGAACAAATTTGTCACCCCAAAACTTGTTATGTGCCCCTGTGTAATCTTTTCCTGTCTCCCTTCCCTGCTGCCCATCATCCAACCATTAGCAACTGTTGGTCTGGATTACATCACTATAGGTTAGTTGGGATTTTTCTAGAATTTTATATACATAAGAACCATATAGTATGTTTTCTGTTTTGCTTGGTTCTGTCCATTAAAATAATTATTTTGAGATTCATCCATGTTTCTGTGTGTATTAATAGTTCAGTACTTGTATTGCTGAGTACTATATCATTGCATGGATATACCACTGTTTGTTTATCTATTGCATATTTTGATTATTATTTTTTAATTGTATTTTATGGCAAATGTCTATTATTTTTATTTGAATTAAGTTTATTGGGGTGACATTGGTTAATAAAATTATTAGATTATTTGGATTATTTTCACTGTAGAACTATTACAAATAAAGCTGCTGTCAGCATTTATGTGCTTTGTACGAGCGTACGCTTTCATCTTTCTCGCGTGATTACCTGAGTGGAACAGCTGGATCACAGGGCTGGTGTATATTTACCTTTCTAGGGAACCGCCACGCAGTTTGCCGAGACGGTCATGCCATTCTACATCCACACCTGCCGTGTGTGA
This sequence comes from Tonatia bakeri, assembly GCA_004024845.1. Lineage (NCBI taxonomy): Eukaryota > Metazoa > Chordata > Mammalia > Chiroptera > Phyllostomidae > Tonatia > Tonatia bakeri. The sequence continues at coordinate 112,270 of PVIA01004990.1, forward strand.
GTTCTTGCTCTACATTCTTGCCAGCACTTGGCAGGGCCAGTCTTCAATTTTAGATATTCTAAGAGGTATAAAGTGGAGTCTCACTGAGGTTTAAAAAATTCGCATTTCCCTACTGACTTAGATGTTGAGCATCTTTTCCTGTGTTTATCTGCCAGCTGTTCTCTGTTGAAGTGTCCATTCTTATCTTCCACCCATTTTAATTGGGCTACTGGTTTTTTAATTACTGTGTTGTGAGAATTGTTTGTGTATTCCGAATGCCACTCCTTTACTGAATATATGAAACGCAAGTGCTTTCTCCCAAGCTGTGATGTGCATTTTTATTCTCTTAACATTGTCTTTGAAAGGGAGTTCTTAATTTTAAGTCCATTTTATCAATTTAATCTTTAGAAAGTATACATTTAGGAGTATATATGCCTCATTAAAATTTATATAGTATGATTTTCTCCTGTTTTCTTTTAGAAGTTTTATACTTTTAGCTTTTACATTTGTGACTATGATCCACTTTGAGTGATTTTTATCTGTATTCTGAAGCATGGGTTAGAGTTTTTTTATTGGTATTGAATTGTTCCAGGACCATTGTTGAAAAGAATATCCTTTATCTAACTGCCTTTTGTACTTTGGAAGAAAATCAAGTGATCATATATATGGGTCTGTTTCTGGACTCTGTTCTTACTCATTGTTCTATCTGTGTATCTTTACTCCAAAACCACAGTGTCTTGATTATTGTAGATTTATAATAATTCCTGAAATCAGGTAATGTAATTGCTCCAACTTTGTTGTACTTTTTCAAAGTGGTTTTGGTTATTCTAGGTCCTTCAAATTTCTATATGAATTTTAAAATCAACTTATTTATTTGTACACACGCACACACACACACACACACACACGCCCGTTGAGATTTTGCTTAGGGTTGCATCGACAGTAAAATCAATTTGAAAAGAGTAGACATCTTAAAAACATTGAGTCTTCCCAATCACAAACAATGTGTATCTTTCCATTTAATATATCTTTGATTTATTTCAGCTATGTTTTACGCTGCAGATCTCTAGAACTCTCTCAACGTTCATCTCTCTCCTCTCTGGTAATCTGCCTGGCAAACTCTAACCAGCTTGGCCTTTTCAAACTCCCAAGTTCATTTCCTCAACTCAGGGAACCCAGTAGGTTCTGCATGGGTTCCCACCTCTCTGTGCTGTGTCTTGAAAGTTCTTCCAGGGTAGTGAGCAGGGACAATTGTAGGAATCACCTCAGTTGTTTCCTGTCACTCAAATATCACTTGTCTTCATGGTCTGATGTCCAGTGTCTGGGAAACCATTGTTTCATCTATTTTGTCCAGATTTTTAGTTGTTTAAAACCTGAGGATAAATTCATTTCCTGTGTCTATATCATTGTCAGAAGTGATTCATTTTCTATGAGACTTGAAGAATGGAAGTACTCAAAGATTTTCTGGTTTCTAGCACGAGCAGCTTCAAGGAAGGTGTTGGTATTTACTGAGGTAGAAAGAATTAGGTGAAGAATAGAGGAGTTTGTTGTTGTTATATGTAAGATCATGTATTCCATTTTTAATATATTCAGTTTGTATTTTCAGTGAAACACTAAAGTGTAAAAAATAAAAGCAATTGTATATACGAGGCTGGAATTCAGAGACAGGGTCTCAATTGGAAATATTAATTTATGAATTGTCAACATATACTGTTTATGGTATTTAAATCATAGAGGCTGATGAAATTACTTAAAGGTAGAATCTAAAGCAAAGAAAGAAGAGGGTGTGGGGCCAATTTCTGAGACTTTAACCTGAAATGGGATAGCCAATGAAGCAAAAGAGAAATGGTTGATTGTGTCATGAAAGTTACCAGAAGAGTGTTTCGAGGAACTGTGAGTGGCCAGGTGGGTCAAAAGCTAAACTGAGGCCAATTAAGAAAGGACTGGGAAGAAAGCACTGGATTCTGCAACATGAAAGTCTCTGGTGACTCCAGTCAGGGAAGTTAGCAATAAGGGCAGAAGCCAGATTGGACAAGACTGAAAAGCAAATGAAAGGCAGAATGTTTAAATACTTCTGTGACACCTGTGGCTGCGGAGAGGAGAGGTTGGATAGGGAGGGCTTTGTCAAGATGGGGGAGGGGCACACAGTTTAAATGCTAACAGGTAAGAGCCAGTGGAGTGGGGCAGCTTAAAGATGGAAGGAAGAGAGGCTGAGCAGTAGAGGGCGCCAGGGGGCTGGGAGCCCATTGGAAGGTGGGCATGGTTGGGAGCCAGAACAGAGGTGGTGGATCACCTTGGGATAGGCCTCTTCCTCCCGTCACCCCTGGGAAGGAGAGGCCCCACAGAGGCAGGAAGTTCAGTGTAGCCCCAGTGATGGCTCTGTTTTCTCTATGGAGTATGAGACAGCTGTGTGCGGGGAGTGCCTGCAAAATAGCCTCTGTCCTCGGGGAGCGTGGCGTGCTTTAGGATCTACTAGTCTGATAATTGCTTTTCCAGTAACTACAAAATACAACTTGTGAAATTCAGTCTCACTTTGCCTTTGGTCTGTCTTAAACTTTAGAACATATCTTTTCAAAAATAATTCATTGTTTTTTTTTCTTCAATGGGTAGTTTGTGCAATACAGGAAACTTGAGTAGAAACACAAGGGTAGATAATCGTAAGTACCAATCACCCAGCATTCCTCTGCCCAGAGACATCACCATTAAAGGTCAGACATGTCTTTCCTACATAATCTCTGTCCATGCTCTTCATTTGAGATTTTGATATGGCTGTGACACATTTTGGTCAGCTTCTTTCCGTTAATTTAAGGAAAGAAGCACATTGCACAGGTGTGTATCTCAGAGAAACCCCTGTGTGGGAGGTCAGGGCTCCTGTCCCTGATGAGCCAGTTAGGGCTTTGTTCCTTGCATCCACATTTCCTGAGGTCAAGGCCTACTGAGCCACTGGAAAACCCTGGGCAAACTCAAATCCAGTGTGCCGCCTTCGGAGGGCACTTGTCCGGCTTCTTCTCTCTGTGCATGTATTACTGGGAAGAATCGGGGGCTGCCTGAGCCATGGACTTCTATTTCTTTTCCTGAGATACAGTACCCCAGACTGGGCAAAGTAGGGGAGGAAGGACTGTATGTGTTTGTGGGTGTTTTAAGGGACTTTGGGATTTTGATAAAGATATTAAGTCATTACTCTTAAATCTGTATAACTTGAATAAACAACTCCTTTTCTTTTCACCAATCTCTAACATGGAGAACTATAATTCTCTAGCGAAGGGAAAGGTGAACCTAGTACAGGGGGCCCCTAGAGAAGATGGGGGAAATTCAGTAATATTTTAGGACCCTTTTCCCTGGTGGCCAATCAGGGAAAATCATGGGAGACCACATGTGCAGTAGCCTTAAAGTAATACAACTACTTGTACATGCGCAGTAAAAGCCCACTAAAATTAGCCAGGAAGGATCTGCCCTATAAGAATAGAGCCCCTCCAGCCCATGAGGTCAGTCTCTGCTTAGAGTTCGCCTGCTCCCATGTTTTCTTCTATGAACTCTGGGTGTTTGGGTCAATTCTTTGTCCTGATCACCAAGAACCTGGTTACAGGTGCCCACCTGAGACACTTCCACTTTGGCCTGGAGGGGAGAGTCTCACTACTCACAACAGGCTGTGGACAACAGCATGTTAGGGGATGGGAAGCTAGAGGAAAATTTGGGCATTTGGCCATATTGAGAAAGAGATCAACAACTCAGGAAAAGCAGAGCATAATGGTGTGATCAAGGCCCAGTGAAGAATTTGTTCTTTCAACAGACAGTGCCAGTCAGGGTGTGTGCTGGGCGCTGGGGTGCCACGGAAACTGGAGGAGGAGACCTCAAGCTGGCTAAGTCTGCGGCATCTGAGCAGGAAGCAATTCCAAGAATAAGGAACTCATCTCTACCTGCATTTATTCCCTCTCACTCAGGAAGAATGAGGGGAGGGAAGAGAGAACAGTCCCTAGTAAGGGACTTTCCCTAATCCCTGGGTTTCATATTCATAGAAGCTTTCAGCATGAAAAGGAGTAATTTCAGCACAGGATCTATCCCTCAGGTCATGGCGTGTTTAGTAACGATAGTTTGACCACACTCTTCTAGAACAAAAATAGGGGATCCCCCTTCAAAGATGGACATGGGCTCCAGGAAACCACCTGAGAACCTTGTGTTGGCCACTGTATCTACCTCATCACCCTCCCCAGTCTCTATGAATCTGTTCCCAAAAAGAAATGTCACCAGATGGCCTGCAACTGTTACCTGGCCATCATCAGCATGACTGCAACCAAAAAACGGAGACATGAGAGAATCTAATTCATACTTCATTGCCTTCATTTCAAGACAGTAGGATACTTCCCTGGGCCTTTAGTTCTTTCTTAACACAACGGACTGGCCAGTAAGGTCCATAATTATGCTGCTGTGAAAGAATATGACTTTCACATCCAGTGGAGGAGGGTCCCAGGGACTCAGAACTCCTCCCTCGTTAGCATCTAGTGTTGATTCTGCTGCCCGGGGTTCGTGCGCTGAGCGCTCCCAGGGCATTCTGGGCACCTAGAGCTATTTTTAGCATTTAATCCCTTGCAGGTATCAGAGCCATTAGACCTTGTTTTTGTTTGTTTTTAGAGGATAATCCTTCTGTATTTTCAGATTGTGGGTGGTAGTTTTTAGGGATTGAGATGGTCCTTTTTTAAAAATGGGCTTTCCTTCTACTGTCTCTCAAATTTCATTCTCAGGCATGGGCCTCAGGTCTGGCCCCGGCTCCAGTCTTAGTATTTCTCCATTGTAGCAGTGACTGGAAGGAGCAGAGGTCCGTCTGATCCTGGAGAAAGAGAGGGAAGCTGCCCTCCACAAGCTGAGGAGCTTACCAGACCGGAGCCAGGGGTGGGATGGGGAGGGCTGTGCCGGGCTCCCAGGCAGAGAGGCCACATACCCTGATGTGGTTTTGAGCTCCCCACTGATTTTTGAGGAGTGGCTTCCAAAGGAGTCATGAATTTAGAAACGGGTTTGGAATAGGAATGCTCTCCTCACTGGAGCTTAAAAACCGGGTCTGCTAGGGGCTGGGAGGAGGGATTGGGGAGTTCCAGCTTATGTACGGATAGAGAGTCTGGGTTGAGGCAGAAGCTCTGGACATGGACAGTGGTGGTGCTTGCGCCACGTTGTGAGCGCTCTGAATTCCACTGAATCACTACAATTACAGATGGCTAAAGCGACAAATTTTGTGTAATCTGTATTGTACTCTAATTTGAAAAATATACACAAAAACAAAAATCGCCTGCCAGGATGCAAAAGAGCTTTGGAGCCAGCAGAGGACAGCCAGACCAGAGTGCACAGAGCCGGCTGCCCTGCCTCAGCGGGGCCGGACAAGGCCGCTGAGGGTGGCTCCTCCTTGTCTCAGAACAGGCCCGGACAGTGAGGGCTGGTCTGGCCTCAGCTCCCCGGGGACCTGGGCCGTCACCCCACCAACACCCGTCCTAACAAAATTCCCCCATTTCTTTTTCCACTCTCTTCCCCCATTTCTCACTTCCCACACTGTTCCTCCGCCAGGTTCTCTCCCAGGTGCTGGGTATACCCGGGGGAGATGCAAAATAAAACTCTTGTTTAAAAAAGGTTTCACTCCTCTATTAAAACATCACTGTGGTCAAGGAACAGCTGCATTGTGGTTGAGCCCTCCAGACTCGGAGTGTTGCCTGGGGCGGAGTCCTAACCAGTTTCCCCCACGGAAGGAGGGGGTCTCAGGAGTGACACACACTTCCTACGTGCCAGACACCGGGCTCAATGATGTATTTCCCAATCAGTTGTCACAAAGTGAAGTAGGTATTGTACCCATTTTACAAAAGAGGAAATTGACATATACTGGGGTTTATTACTCTTACTTTTAGAGAGGGGGAAAGGAGGGAGAAAGAGAAGGAGAGAAATGTCCATGCAAGAGAGAAGCACCAATTTGCCACCTCCCACATGCACCTCAACTGAGAATTGAACCAAAAACCCAGGCCCGTGCCTTGACCAGGAATTGAACTGGCAACCTCTTGCTCTGTGGGATGACACCGAACCAGCTGAGCCACACCTGTCAGGGTGGGGTTCATTACTTGCCTAAGGTCACACGAGTAACAAGGGGCAAAACAAAGTTTGAATGTCAGCCTGTTTAAAGCCTGTGTGCCACTTCAGAATATCTGCCCTAGTATAAAAATATGTGTGGAATGATGCCCTGGCCAGCTCTGGAATAGAAGTGAGTCTGTGTGATGATTGGTGTCTGTCTAGCATGCTCACCAGAGGTGGATCCCCTGCTCCTTGGGAGACACTCATGCCAGGGGGACCACTCACAGCTCCCTTCCCCACTGGGTGTTTTCCAATGAATAGATATTCCATCAGAGCCAGAACAAGGAACAGGCTGGCCAGACAGATGTCCAGAGAACTAATCAATAAAGGAGGCTGAAACACTGAGGAAGAGGAAACTATTAATCAGTATTTCTCTCCAGGAGAATATTACATTCAGTTGGAAATAATACTTTAATAAGCCAGTGAAGGAGAGCAGTGGCATTCCCAAGTAGCTCAGGCTGCAAGGAATGCCCACAAAGCTGTCTTCTGAAGATCTGGGCCCAGTTAGCTGTGGGCTTTGGACTTGATGGTTCAGATGGTAGTGGGGAGCCCAGTACCACCCCCCACAACCTGCTTTCTTGACCCATCAGAGTGGTCAGCTTCTCTTCTAGTAAACACTGAGCAGGCATTTGAAGAATACCAGTTTGAAGGATGGCCACAGTCAGCTCCTGCCTGAGCTGCCCACATGCACTGGTCCATCCTGCAGGCCACAAGCCTCCATCCCCATCGGCTCCCTTCCGCATCGTGGACTTGGACCTCCAAAATGCAGGGCTGTGGCCTGTGCTGACTTCCTCCATCTCCCTTATCTCAAGGTTTATTGGCTAAGGCCTCCCTCTGTCTCCCTACAGGTCCGGTGCTCTCAGCTCTCAGTGCCCACTCCCCAGCTCCTCCTTTCCTAACTGGCATTGCTGTTGCTTCCCTGCCCATTTTCAACCCGGAAGCATGATGGTGCCCGAAGAGATGAGGGCTACATGCATTTCCACGCTGCCTAAAAGCAAACAGAAACTTCCGCCTTTTACCAGCACTGTGACTAGTGTATAAAACCACTGTTTTCAGTGAGTGTTTTCCCTGACACCATCACCAACCCTCTGCCTATTTGAGACTGATGGTCTTGTTCATAGTGGCAGCCGGGGTGGGGTGAGCATCAGCTCGGTAATGAAACCAGTGATTTGTATATGATGCTCTTCTCTTAAAAATATCCAGAACAAAGTTACCACCTTCAGAAAGCCCTGCTTTTTATATAAATAGGTAGGGTCTTAAAAATAATTTTTAGTGATTGTTTTGTACCTTGAAAAAAAATGAAATGGTAAGTATTGCCTATTTCTTTATGGTTGAATATCATGAACTTTTGATGAAGAAACTAAAGGCCCAATAGTTTCTAAGATCCTCAGTACAAGTAAAGTATGACCTATGTGTTGTTTGGAGCAGTGGCTCCATTTTCAAAAGTCTGGACTCATTGGCCAGAGAGGTGGCTAGCTAGGAGCAAGCTCCCATAGTCAGTGCAAGAGGGCCCCGGGGCTTTGAGCAGCCCGTCTGATGGCAGTGACATAATGCCCGGTGCAGTGGGGGTGCTGGCCTACTTTTAAGAGCAGCTCCTGAGCTACGGGCTCCCCACATGGGAGCAGCATAACAGACTGGAGCTGCAGACTGCTCCTTCCCTGCCCAGAGCCTTGGCCTGTCATCATTGATTTTTATGGGGAAAGAAAGCATTCCCTTTTGTAAACACCACACCAGCATCTTCAATAAGGTGATGTAATGGAATTAATGATGTACTTTCTAGAATCCTCATCGATTCAGAAGATGGAAGTGGAAACTTGAGATGAGGCTAAGCTCTGTTTTGTCAACATTCGGCCACTCTCGTAAGCAAAGTACCCTCAGAAAGTAGGCTTACTTGAAAAATATGCTGGTACTTGAATACCCAGGGCTGCGAGGACTCCATCTGTGTTACAGACATCCCCAGAAGGGTGACAGGCCTGAGAGGGAGGAGAAAGGGAAAAAAAATAATAATGAGCAACCAACTATTTGGTATCAGAGCCTACTGTTTGAGTGAGCTGGTGGTGATGGGTTTGTGAGTGTATTCTCCAGGGAATAAACCCCACGGGAGTGATGGGCTCAGGATGGGGTGAGGGGAGCAGAAGGACCACCAGACCTGGCGTTTCTTTGCAGGCGTCACCTGGAGCTGGAATTGGAATTCCAGGATTGTGCTGTGTGTGTTTCTCGTGCTGTGTCTTCTCTCCCCAGGAGCAATGTGGGGACCTGTCCTTTTCCTTACTGACTTGCGTCTGGCACAGTGAGACTGGCCCAGGCGAATAAAAGTGTTCCTTATTTGAACCTGATTGCTTTCTCTTTAAATTTCATTTGAGAGTCAAACCTAAATCATTCCAGCAGGATGAGAGTTTCTCGTGTGTTCCTTAACTATCTCAGGTCTAGGCTGAGGTGACTGACAGCGTGTCTGAGCCTGTCCAGCAGCTGAGATTGGTCACTGTGGTTAAAGTCAACAAATGACAATGAGCTTGTCGAAGGATGGACGAGGCGGTTCCCAGACGCTAACTGTCTGGATCCCAGTTGTAGCCGTAGCACAGAAAGAAAGCCTGAAAGTTGCTGAGCCTACTGTTAGCATCTTCAGACTCAAGTCATCTTCCTCGTTTTCGAAATTTAATTTCAGCAATTTTCTGGCAACTCTGACATTCAGCATCTAGATTCTCCTTTGGCAGAAGTGGTTCTGTAGTTCAGTGTCCTAAACTGTGAAGCGTTAGCATCAAGGCCGTAACCTAAGCAACCCTGGCCTGGTTCTGGGGCTCTGCCTCTTCTCTTTCTCTTCTCTCCCTCCCAACAGGACTTGGACTCGGTGTAACACAAGCCTCCAGGGAGGGAGGAGAGGCAGAGGCTGGCCTGCTGCACATTCCCCCTCTGTACTCTGCTAATGCTCCTTTCCCCTTGGGATTTACTCACTTAATCCTCTGACTTGAGAGCATTTGAGAAAGTATGAAAAACCACTTTCTGAACCATGGAGTTCTTTACAGACAACTGTCACATTTTATAGCAAATGCAATTAAAAGTAATTGTGATCATCAGTAATTGAAGCTCCACATGCAGGTTCTGGTATTTGGAGAACAATTACTTTTACTTCATTTTTTCTAGTTGTGACGTTAACGCATGCTAATTCATGCGTTTCACAATTCCATGTTGATTGGTTGCCAGGTGCCAGGCACTCTGCTGCTGTATCCTAGGGTTTACGTCTTCATGGTGTTTCAACTGGAAGGGGTGGCAGATATTTAATAAATAATCACACAGATTTTTATTTAATTAAAACTGTGAGAAGTTATATAAGAAAAATACCAGGTACTCCAAGAACCTGTAACACATGGGCCAGACTTGGCCAGAGGAGTCGGGGGGCATCTCCCCAGAGAAGCGGTGTTTCTGCGCACGCAGGCGGGAGTGTTAATAGGTGCCCTGAGGAAGTGCACTAAAGAGAAGCTGGGGAGGGTGCTTTTCTTGATGGACAAGCCATTGTAACAATTTGGGATTTTTTTTCCTTCCTGAACAACAGTGGAAACCTAGTGAAGGATTTTTAGGAAGAGAGTGACATGAAATTATTTGCATTTTAAAAATAATCCTCAGCCCTGACCAGTGTGGGTGAGTTGGTTGCTGGTTCTATTCCCAGTTCTATGCCTGAGTTGTGGGTACAGTCCCTGGTTGAGACACATACAAGAAGCAGCCGGTCAGTATTTCTCTCTCTCATTGATGTTTCCCTCCCTCTCTTTCTCCCTCCTGTCCCCTCTTTCTAAAAGATAAATAAAATATTTTTAAAATACCCCTCAGACTGTTATGTGGAGAAGAGATTGCAAGGTATCTAGGAAAATTCTCACAGGCTGTGTTGGTATCATCTTACACTGAGAGATTAAGAAGGAGCCGGTGTCTAGCTGTGGGAAGTACAGGATAGAGATACCAGCATCAAACAAACATGATATTGTTTACACCGGTCTTCAGGATCCAGTAATAAAAATGTTTTAAACTGCCCTGGCTGGTGTGGCTCAGTGGACTGAGTGCCAGTCTGTGAACCAAAGGGTCGCTGGATCGATTCCCAGTCAGGGCACATGTCTGGGTTGAGACCCAGGTCTCCAGTGGGGGGTGCTCAAGAGGCAACCACACATTGATGTTTCTCTCCCTCTCTTCCCCTCTCTCTGAAAATAAGTAAATGAAATCTTTAAAAAAGTGTTTTAAATTATTGGTATTGCTAAACTTCGTCTCCCCAAGCAAAGTCATACAGGCGAACCAGTCATAATTAAACACCACCTTCTCTGAGTTTGCCCTAAAGATAGTGAGGCAGTGAGAAGTAAACCTGGATAGAATAGTTTTTGGATAAATGGATAACCAGATTCTTCAAACCTACTCCTCCTGTTTTTCCTAATAGGCACGCTGGCAGGAGCCTAACAAAATCAAGACATAGCTAAACAGAATTCCCGAGGAAGGATCAAGAAGAGCTAAAGATAAACACTAGCAGAGATAAAGAATGTCTTGTCTTTGAGGGCTTATTAATATATTGGACACAGCTGAGGACAAGGTCTCTGAGTTTGAGGCTATCTCAGTAGAAAACTCCCAAACTGACTCGGAGGGAGGGGGAACACCAAGAATATCTAAGGACTCTGGAACAACTACAAAACCCATAATATATGCATAATTAGGAATACCTGAAAGAGGAGAAAAAGAATAGAAGAAATATTTGAAACAGTAATTACTGAGAATCTCCCCCAAATTAGTACCACACACCAAGCCACAGATCCAGATAGTTTAGAGAACACCAAGCAGAATAAATTCCCGAACAACTACACCTGTGCGTATCATTTTTAAACTACAGAAAAACAAAGATAAAGAAAGTATCCTGAAAGAAGTCAGGCGAAAAAAATAAACCCCTAACCCATAGAGTCACAAACATAAGAATTAATTTGACTTCTCTTAAGAAAGCAGGCAAGCAGATGTGAGGACAATCTGGCTGTAACATCTGTCACCCCATTGCTCGCCAGGGTTGATTTGGCTGATCTGGCTGGCTAGGCAGGTGTCCCCTTCCTCCCTCACCAATCCACCTGCGTCCCTCCTGAAGCTGCGCACTTGGTCAAAGAGGACGACCTTCCCTACTACAGAGGACCGATCTTCAGTTGAGGGTATATGAGTAGCTGGCTCCCCTGCTAGGACCTCCAGACAAGCTCTCTAGAAAGCAAGCAAACAAGAGAGTGGAGTGAAGTATTTAAAGAGTTGATTGAAAAAATCACCAACCTAGAATTTTGTACCCTATGAAATTATCCTACAAAAGTAAAAGAGAAATACTTCCCCACACAAAAACTGGTGGAATTTTTTGCTAGAAGACTTGCCTTGCAAAAAAAAAATTTTAGAAATTTTTTAGAGAAAAGGAAGGTATTATGTCAGAAACTTGGATCTACATAAAGCATCAACACAGAATTAAGTGAAAGTAAAACAAAAACTTTTATTTTTCTTACTCTTAATTGACCCAACAAATAATTGTTCAAAATAACAACATATTATTATTAATATTATTAATACAAAACCCCAGTAAGTGCTGTTTTTGTCACTCTACAGATGTGTAAACAAATGTTAAATTATTTGCCCAAACTCAAGTTTTAGAACCCCAGATCTGTTTGAAACTTTAACTTTAAAAAAATGAGAAGAGTATGGTAAAGGCAAAAATGATCTCCTCCAGTTTTTTACTGACTTGTTGGAAATCATATGCCATTCCTTCTTTGGACTTTCTACAGTTCATATGGATATGTAACATCCTCTGTGACCCAGTTGAAAACTCTCACCTGTGTGAGCAGAGTTAGTTGTCTTCTGTGTAACATTTATTTCGATGAAATGTAAAGCATCACTGGGTCTGAAATAGAATTTGGGGTCAGGTTCCTTTGTGGCTGCAGAACTCCGCAGCTGTGACAGATGGATGAGAATGCAAATGCTCGAGGGAGAAAGGGAAGAAGAAGAATCTGTCCCAGACTGAGCCTTCTATCCTGACAGCGATGACTTGCCTCCAAGGACAGGTTTTCTAGGCTGTTAAGGGTCTCTGTTTTGTGCCTTGGGCTCTTAGACAAGGAACATGTTCCTCAGCCATCCTGCTCCCTTTCCCAGACTTCCTCTGCCCTCGTGCTACCCCCACTTCCTTGGCAGTGAAACCCTCCAATAACAGGAAGGCTGAAAAATGAAAGCTGTGGTAGTAGAGTATAAGCATTTTTGTCTTTGTGACTGTGAGGAGAAAAAACACTGAAGAAATAACTTAGAAACCCATAAAATGGGAGTGGCAGAATGGGAACAGGATATTTTTCAGGAAAACGGACACCGTGGTTTAAAATGTACATCTTTTATTCTCTTCCCAGTTTATGGAGGAAAGCATGTTTTATATTTTTTTCTCAGCCAAAAATGAAAAAAAAAAAA